>PVJH01001548.1:22330-82989 GCA_004026705.1 Nesogale talazaci | reverse complement strand
TTCCAAAACATTTTGTTTCTACTTGAGCCCTTGTTATCAGCTCCTTATTTCCCCCTCCCTTCCCACCTCCCACCCTTGTGAATCCAACAATTATATAGTATTGTTGTTATTTTGTGTCTTACACTGTTGTCTCTCTTCACCCATATTTCTGTTATTCATTCCCCTGGGGGGGGGGGTTTAATATCCAACCTTGTGATGCCCCCCTTTCTCAAACTGCTTCCCCCTTCTCCTTACCTTCATGGTATCTCTACAGTTCCTGAGAGTTTTATCTGTACTGAATTCCATTTTTTGAGATCTCTTATCTGTGCTAATGTGTATACTCTAGTCTAGCCAGATTTGTAAGGTAGAACTGGGTCATGGGGTGTGGTGCATACAGGAACTAGAAGAGTGAAGTGTTTCATCAGTGCTATACTGCATCCTGGTTGAATTTTCCCTTCCTTGTAACCCTTCTATGGGGGACTGTCCAATTGTCGAAAGATGGGCTCTGGGTTTCCCCTCTAACCCCTTCATTTGCATCGATATAATTGTTTGTTTTGGATCTTTTAATATCTGATCCCATTGACACTTTATGATCACACATCCTTCTGTGCTTCTTCCATGTGGGCTCATTTGCTTCCCTCCAAATGACTGCTTGTTTAACTTCAAGTCTTTAAGATCCCAGATGCAATATCTTTTGATAGCCAGACACCATCCACTTTCTTCACATTTGCTTATACGCTCATTTTGTCTTCAGTGATCATGTCAAGAAGGTGAGTATTAAAGCACGTCAGGGTATTAGAACAGTGTGTTCTTGTGTTTAGGGAAACGTTGAGTAGAGGCCCAAAGTCCGTCTGCTATCTTAATACTTAACATGTAAGTATATGTACATTGGCCCCCTCCCTTTCGTTATAAATTAATATATATATAAATAGGTTTTGCTGCCTACTTCTTTGCTCTATTTCCTTTTACCTTCCTCCTGTCCCACTATCATGCTCACCTTCCACTCTGCTCTCAGTAATTCCTCTTGGATGCATTGCACTCGATCAAACCAGGCCTTCTAGCTATCATTTTTAGATCTCTTGTTCCCTCATCACTGAGTTTGTTGGCTCCCCCCACCCCTGTCCTGTCCCATGTTCCCCTAGGACTGTTGTTTTCTCCTCTGGATTCTTTGTCCCACCTCTCTTAGATAGATAGACATGGGGTGGAAGGAAAAGAAGATAGTTCCCAATCTGATCTGTCAGCTGACCCCTGTGAGTGTTTTCCAATCAGGTCTGATGAAATGCCAACTCTTGCCCACACGAGTCAGAAGTCTGTTTTCAGGATCCCTCGGGGACTTGGTTATTTTGCTCCCCTTGTCAGGTCTGGGGATGGGGCCGGCCCCACAGTCCTCTCTGTTCATTGACTGCTCCAAGCAGGAATGTCATCCCTGGGGCTTTGTGTGGACCATAATGAGGTCGGTCTCTCTCTCCCTCTCTCTCCCTCTTATTGAGTAGTTCGCACCTGCATGGTCTGGACAGACCCATCACTCTCCTGGGCTGTATCTTTAGTGTTATAGTCTCTGTATTACATTCTTCTGGGGAGGGAGTCAGAAAATGTTTTGAAACTGGTAGTGGTAGCAGTTGTTCAATCATGCTTGATCTAATTAAGTTATGGGTTGTTGTAATATCTGTAAAAGTTCCCAATAAAATATTAAGAAAGAAACTTATATCAAGAAAGCCCCGTCCAACTCAAGAGCATGGGTGAGTGCTCTCTGGAGACTACCACAGCTGCCAGTGGGTGAAGCAAGAGGGTGAAGTGGCCAGTGGGTGCCGTGCTGAGTGAATCCACATTTGGCAGGAACATGGCTGGGCACTGACAGCTTCCAGTGTTATTTTTCTGGTGATTGAGTAGTGGCATATTATTATGGTTTTAATGACCATTTTTCCTGATAGCCTCTCAGATGCTTATTGCCCATTTCAACATCCTCTTTTGTGAAGTACCTTTGCACATTATTGGTCATTTTTTTGAGACACTAGTTGTGTCTAACTGATATTTTTAGCAGTCTATTATATATTCTGGATATTAGTTCTTATTTAATGTGCAAATGATACTTCAATTAATATTCAACTTATTTTAAGTAGAGTTGGTGAATTAATGTCGGGCTGCCTACATCTACAGAAGGGCAAAAAGAATTTAGCTTCTGGATGCCCAAAGAAGTAGCTTCTGATAGCCTAGTGGTTACACATGAGGCCGCTCACTACAAGGCCTGTAGTTTGAAACCACCAGCTGCCCCATGGAAGCTTTTTACTCCTGTAAAAAGTTACAGGAAACCCACGTGACCAGTTCTACCCTATGATACAGGGTTACTAGAACTAGAATAGACTTGAAGGCAATGAATCTCATCTGCTCAAAGATCCTTGCTGTGCAGCAGAGGTCAGACATGCCTCTACCTCTAACTTTCTTTTACCTTATTCTAACACCAGCCAACCCTCCCACAGCACTCTGCTGCTCTCAGGGTTTCAAGGACCTGTTGCCATGACCACACAGAGTATACTCACACTTATGGGGCTTATTAGAGAAGCTGTCATGTTACAGAAGGCTAAGTATTCATTTCTCTTGTCTGAAGCATTTCTCTAGTCTCAGCCATGCTGACAGGCACATCTCTGGTCCTCCTCTCAAGCCATGTGCTTCTTTGGCACCTGTCCTGCGTAGGCAAGTGCTACAGAGCTCATTTTAGCACCCATAAATACTCAGGGGACACTCCACTCTGCGAGCCGCCCTCCTGCCCAAAGACTGTGCTTTATATGTTTTATGGGCCAGGCAGTCTCTTCTCTGCCCCCATGGTCTTGGTACTGCTCCTTTGCTTTCCTTCACTGTCTCAGAGCTGACCCCCCTGCAGAGATCTCAGATGAGATTCACTCCTGATTCTTTTGTCCTGCTGGTCATGGAATTTTCTGTTCGTCTAGAGTGGCAAAACTGCTTATCCTCTATTACTGTAGCACATGTCCTATTTGCACAACAACACCCAGTCATTTGGTGGGAGTTACAAAAGAGCCATACCAAGTAATTTCACGTCACTGCAGTTGGCCTGCAGATAGACATTTTAAAGGACATTTCAGCCCTCTTTTGCACTCGTTGGTTTCTATGCTCTGCTGAGGAAGAGGAACACTCTTTGAGGCGCTGCAGAGGGAGCTTGGCCAGAGCTAAGACCTGCTACGGTGACTCACTCTAGACTTGGAATGTGGAAATGTCTGGAGTCTGGAACACTGATAGGCTAGAGCTTGTCTCACTTCAAAGAGGACTAGGGGAGCTTCTTGTTAAAGTACAACAGGAAGAAAAACTACTCTCTAGGTAGTTGCTATGTTTGACTAGAAACTTCCTGATCCAGCTTTTTACATTTGTATTAATATCTTAGTTGAAATAAGCCTGGAACCATGGAAGACATGCCCGAGCTTAACCACTGCGGCCGCTGGGGTTCCTTGAAAAATGTGCATGTTTAAATTCACACGTATAAATTTTCTTGAATGATTTTCATTTTGAAACTATTTCAAACATTAAAAGTTTGCAAGTTCAGCATAAATAACTTACCATTTTTTGAACCGTTTGTAGAGTATGTTGCCAATCTTGTTCCCATCATTCCCAAATACTTGAGTGTGTAGTTCTGAGAATCAAGGACACTCTCACAAAGCCATGGTACAGCCATTAAAATGAAGGCATTAACATGGCTGTTTTGCTACTGTGTAATCCTTGGACCCCATTCAAGTTAGACGATAGTACCAATATGACATTTACAGAAATGGGATCCAAATGTATTGAGTTTTTTTCCCCTCTTTATTCTTTTCAAATCTGGAACAGTTCTTCAATCTTGATTTTCATGACCTTGATATTTCTAAGATAATGGGCAATTATTTGCAGTCTGTCCTCCGATTTGAATGTTTCTGAAGTTCCCTCATGATTAGGTTTAGATTATGTTTTTGTGACAGAAATAGTGTAAAAGTGATCCCTGTTCTTTTCATTGCATCTCATCCAATGGTGCATGATCCCAATATTTCTACAGCTGCTGCTGTTCCGCTGTGATCATTTGATTAAGGGAGTGTCAGGCTTCCGGCCATAGAGTTACACTTTTTCCTTTTGTAACTAGTATGCCATGAAGAGATACTTTGAAACTAGCATGTATCGGGTTCCTCATCCAACTTTCAGTTTATTCACTTATATCTGTGAGAATTCATAGTTTATTATTTTTTTCAGTAGATAGTCCTCCAACCTTATCATTTTATTATGAAATTGTCTCAGGATTGCCCAGTAGAAACCCTGTCAAGCTGGTTTTTTGTCCTTTTGCCATGACCCCATCATTATGAATGCTTTTAAATTTAAAAAAAAAAAAAAAGAAAGATTCCTGGCCGTTTAGCATAGCCATTGTAGAGATATAGCATAATTTGTCAAATAGTTCTTTGGGGGCATTTTATTTAGCATTTTTGGAGAGTATAAAGTAGTAATCATTTTTGGACTTAGTTATTAATATGCTAATTATTCCCTTAGTCTTTAAAACTAGAAGTGAGGTTGATTGTATAAAAGGGTTATTTTGCATTTATTCCATATGAGTTTGTGTATATATACAGTATGTCTCCTGAAAACTTTTTCAGGCCCCCGAATCACTCCAGCATCTCCTATCCCAGGTGTTAGTACCCACTTTGGGAAAAGCTCCTTTAAATTAACTTCCCTCTAAGATTCCAGTCTAATATTTGAAGTTGCTGGAGTTTATTGATTGCTTATTGATAATTCTGTGTGAGTGTGTGTGTTTTATTTTTTGTTTATTTATTGTATCCATTTGGTTTTTTAAATATTTTATTGGCATATAATTCATATAGCGTATAATAGTTCAACCACATTAAAAAGAGTTTTGCAATCACCCTTACAATCAATTTCAGAATGTTTTCATCTTTCTCATATTCTTTGTTCTCTCTCCATACATGTTCCCTCCAACTTCCCCTACCATACCCATAGGTAATTCCTAATCCGGGCACCATCTCTGTGGGGTTAGTAATCCAGGATACATATATACAGAAAATCATATAAAACAAAGGCAAGAAATAAGTCAGAATCAACAATGACCAAAAAGAAAAAAAATTAAATTGAAGAGAAAGCAGAAAATATTAAACTGAAACAACTTCAGTATATGTAATTGAAAGTGAACACACTGAAACAATTTTATAATGGGTCAAAAGGGAGATGAAGTGATGAAGGTGTTACATTTTAACTAATTACATTTGCCTTAATCAACTTTACAGTGTTCTCTGACAGCAGGCCTATCCATATCCATGGACTATGGCCAGGGGGAATTCGTCACTGGAGGCTTGTGGGTTTGGAGCTTCCATTGTCATCCACAGCCTTCTGCAAACTCCCCTGAAGTAAGAAACACCACACACAGATGTGCGTATGCTCTCTTGTGTTCACTGTAGCACAGTTCACAATAGCAAGAAGCTGAAAGCAGCCCCAATGCCTATCAATAGAGGAATGGAAAAAGAAACCCTAGTACACGCAGAGAATGAAATACTGTACATCCCTTTAAAAAAGTGTAATGAAATCATGAAACCCCTCAAGATAGGGTTGGACTTGGAAACTATTATGCTACTCACAAAAGGACAACTACTGTATGGATCCACTACTATAAGGATAAACACCATGGTAGTAGTAGACTTCTGCTCACAGATCATGTAGTCTTCTAATCTAGTCTCTCAAACATCAAAGTAGTCCCCATGAACCATATATCACCCCTTTTATTTGTAACTTTAAAAAACTCCTTCAACAAAGAAGACCTCATCTCAGCTGTGGTCAGTTTCTCAAGATGAGAGGAGAGAAAGAAGACCAATCAGTTGCTGCCATACAGCATTACTTCTATAGGCACCCCTAGAAGAGGAATTAGGGAGCCTTCCTGGGACTCCAAGTTAAGATGTGGAAGTGTGGGTGGAGGGTATGTCTGTCTCATGAAGGGTAGTTGAACTTCTGTGATGGGTTAACTGGCTAGGTGGGGCAACCTCTCATCAGAAAAAAAACAGACCACTAAATAATACCTATAGAAAACCTAAGCAGAGAACCCCTCAGGTATTATTTTCTAACTAGACACTTCTGGCCTAGTTTCTAGCAGTCCCTGGTGACCGAGACCACTTGCTATGGACAACTGGGACTTTGTACTCTGCCCTTTCTAAGTGCACAGCATCTTTTGTGGGCCACACAAGAAAGATCAAATTTTGAAACCCCACTGAGCGAACTGGACTTAACCTTAAACTCACTGGTGGCAGATGTAAGGAACAAACAAACTCTTGAACGTACACACCCTAGTTTGGGAAGAAACAAATGACCCCTGTCCCAGGGTTATTGAATTGACCCTCATTGCACGTTGGTTTGGCCCTCTAGCTTTGTGACTGCCCCTGTGAATGGTGGCCTGGAATTATCATATAGTTAGTCTTTTTAGGCTCTCTTTGCTTTTTTTTTTATGGCATGCATTAGTGTGGCAGATGTGGTTCTGCCTTTTTGAGTGAGTGTTATTGAAAGTTTTGCTCTCTCCCCAACCCTCATTGTTTGTATAAATAGAGTCCAGTAACTTGAGCTTTTAATCGGTACAAATCAAACAGTGCATGTACTATAGTCTAAAAAGCTGGCCTTGGGCTGAGCCCCGGTGGCGTAGTGGTTGTGCGTGGGACTGCGGTCCGCTGGGACGGAGGTTTGATTCCAGCAGTGGGGCTGGGCCGCCTACTCCCACCACCAGAGAGCAGTGATGCCCAAAAAACAAAACAAAATAAATAAATAAATAAATAAATAAAAAGCTGGCCTTTATATGTATAATTTATTTTTCTTAACAGTGTTTTAAATTCTATACCATGGGCTAAATAATGTCGTCAGTGGAATTACCTTATGCCCCATAGGGATAATTTATAAAGTTCTGTGTTATAAAATGATAATGATGTCTCGAAAGTGAACCAGAGACATATACAGACCATATATAGATAAATGGATTTTTGGCTGAAACATAATTGTAGCCCTACAAATAACCTAAGCTCGCTGCCATCAAGTCGATTCAAACTCCTAGCAGCCCTGTAGGACAGGGTAGATAGAACTGGTCCTGTGGGCATCTGAGACTAGAACACTTTATGGGAGTAAAAAGTCTCATCTGTCTCCCCTGAAGTAGTTGGTGGTTTCAGACTGCTCAGCTTATGGTTTTGCAGCCCAACACATAACCTATTATGTCACCAGACTCCAAAGAACATATGTCCTTTTTGTAAGGCAGATTGTGTAAAGTAGGCATATTACAGTGGAGGCATTTACTTTCCTGTGGCTTGCTATTATTTTCCCCAAATGACTCTTAATGATTGGCCAGTCTTGGCCTCACAAATCCTTTTCAAAATTCCAAAGTTCTGGCAAAAGTTAGCAGAATCTTGGGATCTATTGCTGTTGTCCAGCCAACTTAGTCATATTTGGGAAAATTATTCCCATTAGGCCACCTTTTCCGCATCTCTAAATTCTGTGGTTTCTAAATTATCTGCAAACTCAAAAACTAGAAAATCCTGTGAAGTTTCATCCTGAAAATTAGGATTGATTTTCTAATTGGGGGCTGAGCCCCAGTGGCGTAGTGGTTGTGCACGGGACTGCGGCCCACTGGGTTGGAGGTTCAAATCCAGCAGCAAGGTTGGGCCTCCTACTCCCACCACCAGAGGGCAGTGATGCCCCAAAAACAAAAAAACAAAACAAAACAAAAAACCTAATTGGATTCTGTAGTGGCATTCTTCTAATATGAGAGTTTTCAGGCATTTTTTCCCATTATTTTTTAATTCTATTCTTCCACAAACTTTTTGAAACCTACCACCCCACCCCATCCTCACATATCTAGATTGGCAAATATCTGTTCCTTATTTATTCTGGGCTGGTTTTATTCCAAGCCATTGGTGTCCTGCCTTTGTATTTAATGTCAAATATGTTGTGACCCCTTTGATTCCCTAGAACTGGGGGACCCCAAAAATGCTCCATTCAGAAATCTCACATTTTATGTGAGAAAAAAAGTTATTAAAATTCTGTAAGTATGAGAAGGATTACTCAGAAATGATATTTGGTAATTGGTTGGCTACTTAGAAAAAAATCTAAGCTTCTATTCTTTATATATCATACTCCATAATAAGTGTCAGGTGTATTAAAAATCAAATATTAAAAATGATAAATCCAAAAATAGAAATGAATTGTCTTGACTTAGAAATTAACATTAAATAGCAAATTGAGATTTTGTAGCAAATATTACAGATAATTTTTATATTTTATTTACAAAGCTAATGCAAATCCATGAAAGCCCTGGATCCCCAAAGCACTAAAAAGAGAGCTTAAGAGAAAAGACGCATATCCAGAAAGAATCCTGTTAGAGTAACTTTTGTAAGATTCTCTGAAACTCCCTTCTTTGATAATACTAATAACTAATACCCTTGATAGCATTTATTTAAAACAAAAATTTTCCCTGTATATGCTGTAGTTGCTAAAGAATTCTCACATAAGGAAGAGGAATTGTATTAAAGATATAAAGTAAGGCAGTATGAATTTACGTTGTTTTAAAATAGCTTTTGGAGTTCCCAGGTGGCCCAGTTACGCCTGAGCTATTTGTCGAGGGTATTTCAAACCCACCCAAAGACCCTTTGGGACGGGCCTGTCCACCTGCTCTGCACACGTGACAGTCCAGTTTGCCCAGAGGTGGACCTCACTCAGCAATTAGCAACAAGCAGCCTTTATGAATTCTCAAAGATTTGATACAGCTTTTCCATCCTCTCCAAACACCAAAATGCTTATTTATTCTTCTCTTTCCTTAACAGGTACACATTAATTATTTGAACGCAGTTAAACAATGGAGCCAGATATCATTCAGATGTACTCGTCCTCCCCACCGCCACTGGACAACGGAGCTGAGGATGAGGATGAGGACGAATTTGGGGAATTTGGTGGGTTTTCAGAAGTTAGTCCTTCTGGTGTAGGATTTGTTGATTTTGACGCACCAGATTATCCTCGTCCCAAGGAAGAGTTTGTACCCTCAAACCATTTCATGCCAATTCATGACTTCTCAGAAAATGTAGACAGCCGTACAAGCTTTAAAGCCGTGAAACACGGTCATGAGGAGGCCGGCACTACTGAACTTGCTGCTCCTGTGAAACGGCAGGCCGATGTCTTATTCTCTGCCCCCAGCAAAGAAACCGTTTCCCCTCAACCTTTAGATCCCCCCGTCGATGGCCTGGAAAGTCCCCGAGATTTGAATGCAGCTCTGGAGCAGACACAGAATGTTGGAACACCTGGCAGTTTCTCCCCAGGAGATTTTAGAACTGATATAACCGTGGTTCATCAAAACCAGCAGTCAGAGAGCTGCAACGGTGAAACGCCTCCTTGTCTGGAGATCCTCACAAATGGATTTGCAGTATTGGAAACTGTCGATCCTCAGGGAGCAGAGGACCTGGACACTGTAGCTGCCTCAGAGGGCCTGACGCCTCGGAGCACTGAGTATAACTTAGACTCTGCACCTAGCCGTGCTGAGGAGTTTGCAGATTTTGCCACTTTTTCCAAAAAGGAAAGGATCCAGCTAGACGAAAAAGGATGTACAGTTTTAAAAGATAGAGAAGCACCAACGATTCAGGAAAACAATAAAATTAACAGAGTCAAGGAACTGGATTCCATAAAAGACCTGTCTTTGGACCGAAGCTCTGACACCCAAGGCGACACTGACTGTGAGGATCACGGTGGTGTTTCTGAAATAAGCACAGAGGGTAGCCGTGGTCTCAGTACTGCGGAGCAAGGTCCTGATGCCCTGCGATGGGATGCCTCGTTACATCCACGGGCTCCGTCACCTGCTCAGAGCTTGGTAGCCACAGAGGATCAAACAGAAGCCAGGAGGAGAGAACCACGAGGGAAAGCGAGGGAAAGCGAGGGAAAACTGGATGTATTTACTTCTAAATGTGCTGCCGCCGCCGCCAACCAATGCATGGATTATATTAAATCTAATGATGCCACGAATGAAGTTGGTTCTCCCAAAGAAGAAATGACCAAGTTTACTACACCTCAAAGCCCCTGCGTCCTTCCCACAGAAGAAAGTGTTACGAGTGAGTCTCTAAACCTAAAAAATGGTGACAGTAGTAGCAACTTTGCGACCTGTAGCGGTACAAATGAGGATGATTTTGGTGCCTTTGGCACAGCCTGTGGCACCACTCCACCATTTGCTACTGGTCCTCAAGAATCAAGGAGTGACGTCACCTTTGAGGAGTCCTCGGAACACTTTCCGCATTTTAGTGAGCCAGGTGATGACTTTGGGGAGTTTGGGGATCCGGATACAGTTTCTTGCCAAGAAGTGACACGTACCGAGTCAGACTTGAAACACACTTCTGATGGCTTTGCAGAGGAATGTCAGCTGGCCGGAAAGCCTTCTGGGACAGGCGTCCAGCCAGCTTCACAACTGAAAGGGGGGCAAGAAGGGGAATTTGGAGATTTCGATGCTGTGCCAAAGACTCAGAATGACTGCAGTGGTTTTCAGGACCCTGATGACTTCGCAGACTTCAGCTCAGCCGGTCCGTGTCATGTGGCAGGTTGGGATGCTTTCGAAGATGGGCAGAAGGAGAATGGCTCGTGGGCCGCCTTTGGAGACCATCAAGCTGCTGAAGCCCATCATCGAAAGGAGGCCTGGCAGTCGCATAGGACAGATGAAAATGCTGCTGCTCCAGGAACCCCCACAACTCACAGAGCCTCAGGAGCAGCTTCCCGAGGAGCCGTTGCTACTGGCCATTGTCAGGAATCAGCCACTTCAGTTCAGGTATATGAATTTCTTCTGTTTTGTATGGCCTATTAATAGCCAGGACGTCTCCTAACTTAGCTTTTCAAAAAAATCTGTAAAAAGAAATTCCATGGGGTACCTGCTAAAGGAATCTTCTGTTATATCTTACTTGACCTGGGTGTGGGTATCTTTTCCACAAGACTTGAGCCAACTAGACAGACAGCCCTATAGTCAAGCTTGGTAAGGTTATTCTTTATGTGGATGGATTTCTTTAATAATCATAAATTGGTCAACTCTGTGTTTTGCTTTGTTGAGGAACGTTAATAACATTTATGTTATACTCCCTTCATTAGTAAAATAACAGTTTGACTGAATCTCTTGGCACCCTTAACAGTAATTTTAAAAGAAGGTTAAATGGAGATTTAAAAGAAGTTTTTTTTTCCATTTCAGAAAAAGATGTCTGTTGATTTTTATTCATCATCGACTCAGGAGATTGAAGTTTGATTGTAGGAGAGAGCAAGCAAAAATTGGAGCCTGCCTGTGCTGAAGGCTGTGGTCAATTGAAAGCTAGAACAAGAATTTAGAAAAGTTGGTTTGAACCTCATAATTTAGCAGTCACTTTTAAGAGGCCTAGTGTGAAGGCAAGTGGAGATTAAGGCTTAGACCTAGAACAAAACAGCCCTAGGTTGACTTACTGTGGTTGTATTTATTTTCTTTTAATTTCTTAATATGTATATTTATGGTCACTGTCCTTAGGACATACAAGTGTGTCAGGGAGACTATTTCCATCACCTTCCTCTCCAGCATCTGCACTTTGTCCTTGTCTGGACTACACTCATCCAGAAAAGGTTCCATAAGTTTTATTTTTATTTATTTTTTAAATCATTTATTGGGGCCTCTTTTACCTCATAACATTCTGCACATCAATTGTTTCAAGCATATTTGTACATATGTTGCCATCATCATTTCTAAAACCATAAGTTGTATTTTGACTTACAGTAGTTCCAAGAGAGATAGTTTGTTATCCAGGTTGTTTCCTTGCCTGGAGTTTAATTTCCCCCCCCCTATGAGTTAAATTTTTCCATTTCTCTACCTTGGGGTAAGGAAGAGAAGAACTGAGTAAAATTGGGCGTTCTCTTTGTGTTGATAATTGATATGTTAAAACATTGTGAATAAAGTCAGAATCTACAAACTTTAGTTCTCCTTATCTTTTATTAAGAAAATCATTTTCATTTGGAAATATTTCTGTAGTCTGGATGTTAATTGAAATTGGTTATACATCATTGATTTGATATCTTGCATGCAATAAGATGTTAGAGAAATCATGGTATTATCAGTTGGTGTGCACTGCTGATCACTTTTCATTTGATTTGTTGTGTCTGAACAGTTTAATTTGCTGATTCACTTATTACATGGTTTTGACTAATGTGTATTATTCCGATTGAATAATTTATTACTGAGGCAGAAGATGATGAACTAATTATAATGCAAATTGAAGACCACTGGTTTTGACCTTACCCTTTCCTTACTTGCTGCACCTCACAACTAAACTGGCACTGGTATTGGAGTTCCTTTTGTTCGTAGCCTTTGAACTTTGAAAAAATATAACCACTCAAATAGAATTCCTTGTATCATGAGTCTATAATTTACTAACTGAAATTTAGATCATAACAGATCATGTGGACTTGTTGGAATCTAATAGCTGAGTTCAAATTTTTACTCATCCTCTTGTAAGCTTTGTGATTTTGGACAAGTTACTTCTTTGAACTCACTTGCATATAGGAAGAAGATGATGCTTACTTCAAAGAATTTTTATATGAATCAAGTGAAAGTAAATGAGAGTATAAGTGGAAAAAAACTCAAAATACCATATTTTGAAATAAACTTTAGTTTTATTTTTAAAATAGTTTTTTGAGAGAGCTCTTATAGATCTTATACTATTCTATGCATCACTTGTATCAAGCACCTTTGTACATATGTTGTCATCATTATTTTCCAAACATTTACTTTCTATTTGAGCCCTAGGTATCAGCTGCTCTTTTTACTCCCCTCCCTACCCTCGTGACCCCTTGATAAATTATAAATTATTATTGATTTCATATTTTACACTGCTGCCTCCCTTCGGTTGTTGTTGTTTTTTTAATTAATTAAAAAAAAATCAGCGACAAAAATGTGGTAAGGTACACCGAGACTGCTGATTGGCTTGAGAGCCTGCAGGCCCCGCTCAGACTTCAGACTTTGCTTTTCTGAATGAATGGCACTAATTGAGCAGAATTCTCATGTTGGGTGTGGTAGAGGAGAAACTTCTGGAAGCTTCTAGTCCCCTGAAAGGACTAGAAGGAAACATTTGGAGAGAGAGTCCAGGGAAGAATGTGGGTCAGCCCTGCTGAGTGAGTGGCGGAACCGGTCTCGACAGATCACATAGGCGCTTCTTCCTTGCTCATCATCTTCCTCCCCAGAGACAGAGAACTCCCTGCATTGACTAACATGTTTCTTAAAACACTTCTGACTGCTGCAGTGTTGGGAAAGCACAGAACTCGTCACATACCTATGATTTGACTGGATTCATTCCTTTGGAAGCCCACCTAAACGTCACTCGTGCCCAGAACAGAGTGCCAGCAAGTGGCTTTGCCCAAACCCTGCTTTCACTAAATGCTCTGAAGCTCTCTTTAGAATTCAGGACTGGATAGAACTCAATTAGACAACTGTGGGAGTAATTCTTGATGTCATAAAGTCAGATAAATTTGATAGGATCATATCAGATTCCTCCACTTTTCACTATATTGGGTATGTGACATTGCTCAGGGCCCAGTTTTTTTAGTACTTTTTTTTTTTTTTTTTAAATTTTGGGGCATCACTGCTCTCCGGTGGTGGGAGTAGGAGGCCCAGCCCCACTGCTGGAATTGAACCTCCATCCCAGTGGGCCACAGTCCCACGCACAACCACTACGCCACCGGGGCTCAGCCCAGTACTTTTTTTTTTTTGAACCCTATCAAAGAGATGTGTTAAAATTGTATCTGTACAAGGGGGCTTCAGAAAGTTCATGGAACAAATGAAATCAAAAGATAATGAAATTTTTCCACTAGCTTTTTGGAGCCCGCCCCTGTCATATAACTTCCTTGGGTCATTCATTACTTTGTTGCAGTCATTTGTTACTTGAGTGAGAAAAAGTCAACCAAGAAGAAATCTTTGCAAAGTTAGAAAATACCCTCAAGCTTCTTCTCAAATGTGGACCCAACAAGCCTCAGGTTCCAGCTTTGGTGTCCGAGACACAGCATGAGCATATTCAGAAGTAGACAGTCTTCCCCTTGGGTGACCTTGTTTCACTTTTTGAGAGCACAGAGTTCCATATATTCCATTCTCTTGCCAGTATTCTCATGTATTGTTGAACAGCAAATTTTATCATCTCCATTGTGGCAGTCATGTAATCATGTCGGTTTCAGGATTAGGAGTGTAAGGGTAGAATCTAGCCTGTCAATATGGAGATAGCCAATGAGACCTGTGTGAGCATGGCTTTCTCCTGAGAATTCTGGGAAATCTCACAGTATTTTCCGTTAGAGGTGAGAGCCTTTATGATTCAGTTGCTTGGAGCAATTCTACTGACAAGACAACACAGAAGCATGCTGATAGACCCTGAATTCTGGAAACTAGAGGCGCCGAGGAGAAGCCACATGGGCTTACCCTGATGGAACCAGACCTCTGGTGCCAGAAAAGTCACATAAAGACTTCTGCAGTGCTGAGATGCTTGAGAAGTTACAGAGAGGTCCCTGCCAGTGCTGAGATGCTTCTACCACCACTGGATACACAAGATTCTGCACCCACTGGCTGGGGATTGTCCTGGTGTCATTGAATGTGCCTCATGAATCTAAAGAAGACTTTATAGACTGTTATTGAACACATTGGCTAATAATTGTGGGCTTCAACTAGACTGGGTTGGGATGCTTTCTCAATGTTCCATTCCTTTTGTATGTAAACCTTTCCCTTATATACATAAGCATGTTTATGAATTTGTTTCTCTAGTCTACCCAGACTAACACATCCATGATATAGATGGGAAAGATGTCAAAACAGTTCCATTTTATAACTCAGATTTAAAACAACAAAATAATAACAAGCAAACCTTCCTTTCTCAATCCTCTTTGTCTAAAGACTGTTCTGTACATTGTTATAGCTTTTCAAAGAATGTTTAAATTTTGAATGTACCAGAGACTAATCTTGATTGAACTAGCCAGAGTGCTTATTCGGCCTGTGCAGGGAAGAGCTAATGCCATATGCACTGCATTGGACCCTGAGCTATTGAGCAGTGTTAAGATATCACTCTGGATGTGATCTGACTATTCGGGTAATTGGTGGATGACCTGTTAACTGTCTAATTAATGATATTACTGGAGAAAACGTTATTGTTGTGAAGGTTGGCTTTTTAGAGCTTTAACAGTTGAGTATCACAAGAAAAGGAAGAGCATGCCTCAGACTTTTCTAGAGTGTGTTAAGTTATCAGTTTGTTCACCAGGAAGTCTGTGTTTTTAAACTGGAAACAGCATTTTTCACCTTCATTTATTTAATCACGTCCTTCGGGTTTTGTGTAGGTTTTCCCTCTGTAGGTAAACATTTGACATTAGGACTGAAAACAGCAAAGTGAGAACAGAATAAAGGAGTCAGACAGAAGGCTTTGGTTTTGGAGGACTTTGTTTATTTAGATAGCATTTCCTTTTTGCTATCCTCCCCTTCAAAACTTGCCATTTTGGTCTTTAATTTCAAACTAGATAGACATACTTAATTGATTGGATTTCAGAAATTACCGAGAAAAAGACAAGTCATCTTTTCAGAGCATGGTGAATATCACAGTGAGTTGCTCTTGTTTGTTATAGCATGAAAGTGAGAATTGATAAATATACAATTGTAAGTTATACTTGATATCTTACTTAATATTTCATGGTAGTGAGGCATAAGGTATCCTTTCAAATGGAAGATTAAGTTACCCAGTGGATTTTATGTTTCTTATAAACTTCCATTTCAATGCGAGCACCTAGTGCTATCAACATCAAACTGTTGACATGCATCAACTTCTGGCCCCAAGCAAGAAAAAAATAAAGGAAAAACAAGCAAAAAATTGGGAAGACTTGAAGGAGTTTAGAAATGGCCTAGGAAACAGAGTCTAGAATCCTAAACTCTGTTGAAAAGCTGAATGAGGCTTGCAAAAAACACTTCAGGCTTGCAAAACACTTCATACTTCTATCCTTTATAACAAAGGGAGCCCCTGGGTCCACGTGCAGGCGGCTTGTGTTCTGTGTGACTGAGACCTGTCCGTTGGGGAGCTCTGCTGTAGACTATAGGCAGAGTTGCCCCAGTGGGGAAACAAATGCAGCTTTTACACCCTGGCCTTTCTTCTCCCACCCCGACAGGAATGTAAGACAAAACCTCCATGTGGTGGAAATAGTGAATTTATACAACATGCTTTGTCCCCATCGATTAGCTGGACCATCAGATATTTCATCATGTTTGCTTTCCCAGAAAACAAATCTGGCATGAAAAAATTAAACATTATTATGGAGACATCCAAGGTAGCGTAAGATCCGGATACATGAGAAATTTGGGAAAGAAGAAAATGCCACCAGGGTTTCATTATGACTTGTTGTGGGGGGGAGTGGGGGCACCCTTAAAATAAATGTAAAGGAACAGTGGGTAAGTGGGCTGCTACCAACAGGTCGGTGGTTTGAACCCAGCAGCCCCTCCCGGGAAGAACGGCGGTGTGGTCTGCATCTGTACCCATCACAGCTGTGGAGACCCTGGGGGGCCGTCCTCCTGTGTCCCGTGAGCTTACTGTGAGCCCAGAGCAACTCAACAGCAGTGGGTTTTGATGACATGCACAGAGTACATTTGAGTACATTCAAAGAGTTCCTGGGAAAATTCCACTGCCTTTGCAGTCTATTCTTCCATGGACTTTCTGAAGCTCCCGTATGTGACCTTGTGTGTAGTACACACATCGGTATATAATGACAGTTTGAGACTATTCACAGAAAGCTCTGCTAGCTATTAAAACATTATCATGGACCCACAAAAATATTGTCATTCCTGGGTCCCCTGGCCACTGGATATATATGGATATATAGACAGTGGTTAGAAACAGGGCTCTAGGGTCAACCTGCTAGATCCAGGTCTGGGTTTCTGCACTGACTTGCACTAGTGATTTCCTTAAACCTCAAGTTTAGAGAATATGAGTACCCACTTTGAAACTCGCTCTATGAAGGCAATATAAAATTGTGCACAGATAGGTGCTCATGTATCAGTGACCGGCACCTAATAGGTGCTCATAGTATGTACCAAATGAACTGACTGGAAAATGGTCTTTAAGTGTAGGTAACGGTGTTTCCGGTGGATTCTCTCTCTCTCTCTCTCTCTCTCTCTCTCTCTCTCTCTCTCTCTCTGTCTCTCTGTCTCTCTCTGTCTCTCTCTCTCTCTCTCTCCCATGAACACTGTAAAGTCACAAAGTAACACAGAATATGGGCTTCCAGTTCAGGCTCTTGTCAATATACCAACCTCTGCAGCTATTTTGAGAACAGAAGCTGCCATTTGGGGCTAGTTCCTGTTCTCAGAATAACTGTGACAGGTAGGAGCTCTTCTGATCACGAGTGCACTTCTGTGCAAGTAGAGACCGCCTCCTCCACTTTTACAAGCTTGGATGCTAATAGAGAAAATCAGAAGGAAGCCCAGCACCTGCCCTGAAGAGCAGTGCCTGTGCAACCCAGCACTGGTCAGCACCGAGTCCTTCCCATGTGAACTCCCTCCTGTGCTGCTGCTGTTCCCGGCCGGGGCCCAGCCTGAGAATTAGGGACATGACAGAGTTCCACAACCCTCCGATCCAGCCAACTAGTTACCAGGGTCTCTATTCCAGAGCACAGGAAATACCAAAATTTCCCCCCACCTCTGTACTTTGAAATTGAAAGTGTTCAGAATTCAAGTAATTGGGTTAAATATAATTTTATTTTACTATCTAGTTAGTACTGCACCCCTAGTTAAGTATGTCAAGTGTGTGTGTACTTCTTGTAACCCTTATATGTACTTCTGGTATAGCCCTGACTGTTTCATAAAATTGTACAGTTTGCTTTATTAAAAACCATTGTAATGTTGGATGGAAGAGTCTGCTTTATCAAATGTAGTCATCCCCCCTAACCATTAGCCATGAAATCTTTTCTCTAGGGGCTAGACATGTTTACAGTACTGCGGGAAGCAGGTGGAAGTATGGCTTGGAGAAGAGCATTGTGTCCGCCTGCAGAGTGCTGCAGAGCAGCCGCGCCGCTCCCTGGGGCCAGCTGTCACTCTGGGCCTTCAGTTCTTCATCTGAATGTGGGCATGCACCTACTTACCTTGTGGGTTTCTTCTGGACGAGACGTCAAGCAATACTTGTATAGCGTCAGGCATAGTACCTAGTACATTCGGCTATTACTATTTAGACATGTTATATAAACATGTCCTACCTAGCTACAGAAACTATTCAAAAGGCTTTCAGTAATACAGACTTTCACTAAGTAGCACAGATTTTTCTCCCTGCAATTGAAAATGAAAGTAAAATGTTTTTTCTTCTCTCTTCTCTCTCTCTCTCTCTCTCTCTCCCTCCCTCCCTCCCTCTCTCTCCCTCTCCGTCTCCCTCTCTCTCTTTCTAAACTTTTTTTTTAACTCTTGTGCATACTGATTTAATTAGCATTTACGGACTGCTCCCTGTGGGGGAAGACCTACCTATTTGTGCTCCATTTTCTAATCTATGAAATGGGCATAATCATGTTACTGTTAACTGCCTTCATATGGTTCCTAAAGCTTTAAATGAGTTCGTATGGGTAAAACATTTAGAATAAAGCCTGGCACAAGATAGTCATTGAACAAAATCTGTGGGTGAGAGAGGGAGGGGGGGAAAAAGAGGAGCTGATACCAAGGACTCAAGCAGAAACTGTTTTGGAAATATTGATGGCAACATATGTACAAGTGTACTTAATACTACTGAATGATGATGAATTGTTAAATAAGGTTTGTAAGAGCCCCCCAATAAAATGATTAATAAAAAATTTAGGGCTGAGCCCCGGTGGCGTTAAGTGATGAGTGGACTGTGGCCCGCAGCCTTGGCGGTTCACATCCATCCAGCGGTGGCTCTCAGAAGAAGCGCTGGGTAGCTTCCACGACCACCAGAGGGCAGTGATGCCCCCCCCAAAAAAATTTAAAAACAGAAACCATAATACAACATATCAGGCTTCTTTAGTTTCTGTTTCCAAGGGGCCCTTCTTTTTACCTTTAGTTGAATTTAGGTCCTTAGTTTCCTGAAGTGAATCTTAGTTTCCTAAAAATAAATCATTTGCTTTACCTACACTGTCTTATATGCCCAGAAAAACTGGAGTTCTTCTGGGCCAATTCTGCCACCAAGTCCAAATAAGGGGGTTAAAAATTAAAAATTGTGGTTTAAAAATTTTTTTGCATCTAATAGAAATTCACATATATTAAAACATAATGTTGACATCTTTTTCTGAGTTTACCAGACACAGGGAGTTTTTAAGAGTAGATGGTGGGCTGAGCCCCTGTGGCGTAGTGGTTGTGCACAGGACTGTGGCCCACTGGGATAGAGGTTCTATTCCAGCAGAGATTCCACAGAAGCAAAGGCTGGGCCTCCTACCCTCACCACCAGAGGGCAGTGATGATCCGCCCCCCCCCCCAAAAAAAAAAGAGTATATGGTATGCTCATTTAATCAACACCAGTAATAGACCACCTCTTATAGCTAAATGCCTGATACAGAAGGAGGGGCTCATTTCAGCAGGAGAAGCCCAATATATAAGGAACCCTGGTAGTGCTGTCAGGTAAGCTGTGGACTGTTAACTACAACATACGTGGTTCAAACTCACCAGCTGGTCCATGGCAGAAAGATGAGGCTATCTGCTCCTTGTAAAGGTCTCCAATCTCATAAGCCCTATATAGCAGTAGTTCTCAACCTCCTAATGCTGTGACCCATAAATACAGTTCCTCTTGTTGTGGTGACCCCCAACATTCAAATTATTTTTGCTGCTACTTCATAACTGTATTTTCTACTGTTAGGAATCATCCTGTAAATATCTGATATGCAGGATGTATTTTCATTGTTATAAATTGAACATAATTAAGGCATAGTGATGCAACAAAAAAACAATATGTATGTCATTATAGATTGTGGAATATTTATTGCTAATTGCAAAGAAATAAAATTTTGTCTTGAAGCATGATGTAGCATGGGTAAGAGTCTTCATGCAGGGCACTTGTATGTAGGTGTATCTGCATGTGGGCTGTCCCACCTGGGGACAGGGTAGAGAAGAAGCGGTGTCTCTGTTCCCAAGAAATAAGTGTTTTCTAGTGATCTTAGATGACCTCTGTGAAAGAGTTGTTTGACCCCCAAAAGGACTGAGACCCGCAGGTTGAGAACCGCTGCTGTGTAGGGTTGATGTGAGTCAGAACAAGTTGATGGCAGCGGGTTTGGGGATTTTTTTTTTTTTTATGTTGTTAACATCAGGGGACTTCAGAGAATTCATGGAAAATGAAACTAAAAGGTAATGGCATTTTCCCACAAACCCTTTGTAGTTCCCCCAAAAAAGATTTCTTTTGACCCATCCACTGAATGAATCCATGTTTAAATAATATCTTGTTTTATTAACTTTGTATCTGTAATATTGATTATTGAACCCAGCCAAAACTCACTGTCATCAAGTTGATTCCAGATCACTGAGAGCTTAATAGGGCAGGATCAAACGTTCACACAGAGTCTGCGAGACTCGTAAACCTTGATGCGAACAGGTGCCGCCTCTCCCCCAGGAGCAACTGGTAGGCCCCGACCACAGCCTCTCTGCAGCACCCCTCACCCAGCCCACCAGGACACTCTTAGCACCAGGGTCTGACCTCATTTTACTTCTTAATGCAACCCAGATTTAAGTCTTACAAACACCAAGTTGATCCAAATGTTCACCAGTTTCTAACATTTAAAAATCACATGAGTAACAGTAAGAGGTTTTATTATATAAAGGACTCTTAAAAATAGATTTTTTTAAATTATCCATCCATCTCCCCCCCCCCCCAAATTTGATAGGAATATCTCTAGGAGAATACAAAATATTTGGATTACTTAATTTCTTGTTCTGGTAGAAATTGATAGATTGAAACGTGCTTTCATCATTATTTAAGACACTAGACAGCAATAGGGAAACATCTTGAGTAGGCGGAGAGCCTAGTTTTGACACTCTTATTTTATTCCCTGGCGAGCTTTTTCTATCATTTGTATATAACAGCAAAAACCAAACCAAACCCACTGCCATTGAGTTGATTGCAACCCCACTCCGTAGGACAGAGGAGAACTGCTCCTTCGGGCTTGAGAGGCCGTAAGTTGTTATAAGAGCAGTCTGCTTTCTCTTGAGGTGGATTTGAACCACCAACCTTCTCATTGACGGCCATTTCGCCACCAGGCTCCTTTTAATAGCAATAGTAGCAACAAGAGCCTCTTGAGTGGCACACTAAGTGCCCACTATTTAATCCTCTAATTCTACACCACTGTGAGATGGGCCCCAGTATTTATAAATGCAGAAATCAAGTCTCAGCCCTGTGGGTCCCAGCCCTCTGTCACCATGGTATAGTTAGTCCAGCCATTGACTTACTGGACTACACAGGAGGAAATGCACAGTGACGCTTTGTATTATGATGAGCAAGAAGGTAGTGAGGAGGAGGAGGGTCCCTTTATATCGTCCACCTGGCTTTGGGGTGGTTGCAATTGATTTTCTTATACGAGTAACATGTCAGAGCAAATTCAATTGTAATCATTTTCTTGAACGGCGCAGTCTTTGTGGAAGTCCGTTCTCGGGCTCCGGTGTGCGCCTCTAGTTTATTTATTTGTTGCTCTGGTTCAGAAACTAGCAATCTGTGACCCATGGGTTTTTGTAAATAAAGGCTTCCTGGAACACAGGTGCATGTTTGTGGGTCGCCTGCAAACCCTAAAATGTTTACTATCCAGCCCTCTGCAGGAAAGATCCCCTATCCCTGCTCCCTTCCTCCCTCCCTCATCAAAACACTTGAAGTAATCCAATATTTTCATACCTGGCCCTGAAGATATGTAGAACTTTCGTTTTAAATCTTCACAGCAGCATGTACAGTAAAACCTGCATGAGCTGCAACTCCACAAACTGCCTTATTTTTCTGGGGCTTGCAAGTTTTCCACCTTTGTCAGGGTTCAGTATTAGCACTTTCCTGTTCATTTTAGTGGAAAATAGGTTAATTTTCCTTCTCTGACGGTTTGTGACACTGAGATTAGGTCCAAGATTATTTTCCTGTAAGACATTCCCTCATTTGAGAATCTCCTCACTGATGTACCTACAACCTGGTTTTATCCAAATAAGCAAATGTATTCTGAGGACTTTTTTTCTTTCTTGCTCTCTGTTTCTCTCTCTGTCTCTGTCTCTGTCTCTGTCTCTCTCTCTCTTTCTTTCTTTCTTGGATAAACTACCCACTCACCCCACCCCCCATCTCATTAAAGAGGTAACAAAAAAGATACCAGAAGAATTCTGTTTTAATTTGCAGGGAAGTAAAAATTGGTCATATGTGAACTTTTGTTTACCTCCCCCCCCCCTTACCCCCACCCCAAGAGGAGCCAGTGCTGCATCATGTTTCCAATTAGATGGTTATCTGATCCCTTCCAAGGCGGCTCTGCCCCCACCCTCTGCTGAAGAGGGCCAGCCCCCGGCCCCCTGATGGCACTCAGGTTTCACAAGGCTGGGGATCTGGGGTTTCATAATTGCTGGTGAGAACCTTTTCCCGTGTGCACACAGCAAAGTAATGAAGGTGTTCGCGGCACTTAGAAAGGAGGGCTAAGGGAGAGTACCCTGAGACTCATTATGTGGCACGAAGCTTTCTGCCTGTTGCTGCGTCCAAAAGAGGGATTTGTTGGGGGAATATGTTTGCGAAAGTGTTTCCCTCTAGCTTTTCACCCCCCTGCTTGCTGTGTACAGCACACACACAGCAGAAACCTGACGGGAACGTGCTTCTGTGACTTGGCAGGAAGTACAGCCACGATGTGGCATTTTCCTGCCCGCTGAGTATCACTTAGACTGTGCACTTCATCTTCCGGAGCCTTGAACTTGCATGGAGAGTTGATAATCCTGTTTGAGGTTTAAGTGGTAAATTATGCTTAAGTTGAAAAATGCCTGATATGCATCTGAGACTTAATAAGGCAAGTAGGAATAAATACTGCTTTAGGTCACACATGTAGACTAACTACTGGCACCCAGAAAATTTAAATTGATTTAAATTCAGCAAATGAAAATACTCCAAAATACCATGCGATTATTTGTCCGACCTTGTTGAACATAGTCTAGGGAACATACAGACTTTGTTTAAAGGAAAGGTCATTTTCTATTTTTAAAAAGTATGCACACATGCACACACCATAGACAGGAGAAATTGAATTTATAAAATATTGTTGAATCACCAAAATTATGAAAGTGTTGAATTTCTTATGTAAAAATTGAGGCAGTCTTTTCTGCTTTGTTTTGTACTTTTGACAGTAGAGATAGTTTTTTTTAAAGTAGTTTTTTAAAAAGACTACTAAAATTCAAGTGCCTGTGTCCAAGAAAAGGGTTCCCGTTCCGCTGTAGAGGACTAATCCTTGTCCAAAGCCTCCACTGTTCATATCCCTAGATCAGAGAATCTAAATGGTGGTCAGTGACAGCCCAGTGTGATGGGACAGAATCGGAGTATTGGCTGTTAAGTTGGGTTGTTATTGGAGCAAATTATTCAAACGTTGCTGTTGCTTTTCACTGTTTGAGAAGACTTAAAAGAATTCATGGGAAAATGCAGTAAGAAGATATGGGAAATTTCCATGAACTTCTGGAGTCCCCCTCATACAGCTCGGTAATCTTTCTTCTTACAGAAGCTCGAGGAAGGTTAGCAAAGGGACTGTATATGTAGTGCCAGGAGTGACTCTCGGCAGGTAACACTCAGGCACTGGGCCCTGCTGAATCACCACCATGATGATTTAAAGTAACCTAGCATTCAGAGCCAGAGCTCTGTATGTCGTGAAGAGAACGTTCACTCAGTGTTTCCTTTACCTGAGTGGTAATTTCCTTCCCGGTAATTTCCTTCCCCTCTCTCTGTTACAGTAGTGGGGAAGATTGTGTGTGTGTGTTTTACAGATGAAACTATGGCATTATTAAAACAAGAGAAATGAAAATAGTAAACCTTTTTTTTTGTTGTTTTTGGGGGGGGTCTCTTATACAGACAGCTTTACTAAGCCGCCTGGAACGAATTTTCGAAGCATGTTTTCCTCCTGTGCTTGTCCCTGATGCTGAAGAGGAAGTTACCTCTCTGAAGCACTTGCTGGAAACAAACACCTTGTCGGTAAAAACGAGAGAGGCCTTAGCTGACAGTGGGTAAGTAGTAGACAGTTTTTAGATAGCATGCCTTTTTGTTAGTTTCATTTTATGTCTGTCTTAAGACTTTAAGAATTTTTAAAGTCCTAATTATCCGAAAGCATTAAACTTGTTAACACCTTGCCTCTTTACTTTTGAGCTGTTTCTTTTGGTATTTCTAAATCAGTATTCTACTCAGCCTATCTATTGTTGTATGTATTATGTATTCTCTCTTCCTGATATGACATGACTTGAGCTCACACTTATTCTTCTCTTCATCCAATATGCTGATATCATCACAGATTTTGATTAAATTATTATTTGGTGTTTTCATTATTAGAATCATGTAAATATTATTTACAGCCACTAGCTTCTTCTTAGCACAACTTTTACTTAGACTTAATAATTCCCTTTATTTTCTTTCCTTGTTTACCCAGTCTTTCAATATCCTCCAACAGCCTCTTAATGCAATTTTGCTGTGGTCAACCCTAAGAGCCCTCTTGTCTTCCTGTTCCAATCTGGAATTGCTTCCACGTGGGCCTCCCACACGCATGCTGTCCAGGTGCTGCCCTCGCTTGGATCTCATTTTGGTGAAGCACATTCCTCTTTAGCTTCCCCTGGGCAAGAGAGCTTAGGGGGTACATTTTTATTCCATTCTATCCTTACGTTCACCTAGTGGCGTAGGAGCTCCCCATTGCCGCTGGTGTTTTGAAATGCCTCAGCAGAGTGCTTTGGTGGGGGCCCGCTTTTCATTTTTTGGCTTGAACATTACGGGGCCCTTGCTGTCTGGAGGTTCTGTTGTTTAGTATGGGACAGGTTGGTTTTTGTTTTTTTTAACTTTGTGGACTCTAATTCATAATCTATTAAAGGAATTGCTATTTTTAAGTATCTACAAATATGCATATAGTGAATTGGGTATTTAACTTGAATTTTTAAGAAATATTACCCTTACGCTGGGCCTCCTACTCCCACCACCTAAGGGCAGTGATGCCTAAAAAAAAAAAAAAAGAAATATTACCCTTGTCGGCCTGGGCAGGACAAAGGCTCTGCCCCCTGAATTTGAAGGGCTGTTTCCTTACACAGGTACTCTGACTGATACTTCCTTTCTGGTGCCCTCTTCTCTCTTTCTGGAAGTAGAGTAGCTAGATTGATTTTCTTCTTAATTTCAAAGTTACTCCTCCTCCTTGCATCTCACCCCACACCTTCAGTGGCACCCTCTCCCTAGGACTCTCCTTTCTCCGTTCTCCTTAGTGAGTTCCTCCTCCTTCATTCCTCTTTTAACCTCATCTGTTTATGAGTTAAGGTCTTAATTATCTCGTAATTTCACAGAAAATACAGTTCTTCATTTTGGTGTGGTTCTGGAGAGCAGACAGAAAAAATTTATATTTTGCCATCTTGAAGTTGCTTCCATGTCATCTTTACAAGTAGACTAGTTGTACAGACTCAAAAACTGTTCATACTTTTCTAAAAAGTTTATACATTTTCCCCCAAGAGATTCATTCTAAGGAATGAATACAACTGTACAACAATGTATGCCAGCCATAAACTATTAGGAAGTATTCATTGCTGTACTGTAAAAGTGGCATGGCGGGGCTATTCGACCTCCTCTGTGAGTTCACAAGGAAGGAAGAGAGTCAAGGATCAGCATCAGCCCAAGGCCGAGTCCTGCTGGACAGAGGGCAGGCCCACTTCCACTCTCCAACATTTCTCACAGGTTCTGGTACCCGTCCTCCCTCCTACAGCGCCACTTCTCTGCTGGGTTCCGTAGTTTAGTGCAGAGTTCCACACAGAACTCACAGACCATACTTGACAACTGTAGGGTTTATTAATATCAGGTGACAATTTGAGGTCAGGATTGACAAGTCCTCACTTAGGATGAGGAAGCAGATCGGCAAAGTCCAGCTTCTTTCGTGCAGGACAGCTTTCTCAGCATCTCATTCCTCTGAGGATAGACTTCCTCTCTCCGCTTTCGACCCTTTGTCCCTCTCAGGCCTGGCTGCTCAGGCAAATGTTAAAACGCCCAGAGGTACCCCACTCTTCCAGGACTCCCCCAAGAGATTCATTGTAAAGAATGAGTGCAGAGTCGCTTGGCTTTCTCACGACAAGGGTCTGCACAGGCCCAGTAGCGGCCTTGCTCTATGGGAAGCCCAGCGTGCCACCTCAGCCAGTCTCCGGGGTCGGGTTGTTTCTCCGGCATGTTTCTGCCTCTGCTTCCCACTGTCCCCAGCGTTGAAGAGGTTCTCAGGATGTGCTCCTCCCAAATCCCTTTTCCTATTGGTCGTGAGAGCTTCTAGGTCAGAGTCTACGCTACAGCAGAGCGTCTGTTTGGGGCTTAATGACGTTCCCTCTCCTAGCCTTTGGGATGGCTCATATATCTGACTAAGCGATCCCTTTGTAAAAGTTCCACACACCTTATTTGCTCAGTCCTCCCAATTCTACCCATTCAATGTGTGAGTGTCCACAAAGACTGTGGCTGCAAGGGCCCCCCTGAAGTAATTCTCTGTGTAACACTTGGTAACAAAAAGGTCCAAACTGTGAAGACAGTTCATATAAAACTGTGGAATTATGGTTGAGTAAATGGTGGTGCATCTGTCTAACAGCATTACGCAGCCTTTAAAAAGATATACATGCAGACTAGGAAATGCGTGAAATATGGTTTATGTATGTGCCACAGTCACAACCAGGTATTAGTAAACCAAGACTTAAGGGAAAAATACAAATATTGAATGAGCTGTATAAAGGTGGTGGAGGTACTGAATGACCTTTTTTCCCTTCCTTAAATATTTCTCTTTGTTTTTGCAATAAAAAGGAAATAATTTTCAGGTTAACTTCTACTTGATTTGTTTCTGTTTGATTTAATGTCTTTTCAGATTTGTTT
Organism: Nesogale talazaci; assembly: GCA_004026705.1. Lineage (NCBI taxonomy): Eukaryota > Metazoa > Chordata > Mammalia > Afrosoricida > Tenrecidae > Nesogale > Nesogale talazaci. The sequence continues at coordinate 55,975 of PVJH01001548.1, read as the reverse complement.
AACTTGGTGACTTTTCCAATACTTCTAAGTGCTGGCTACTAGTTGTATGCTCATTTAGACACAAGATAATTGGAAGGTGTACCATGTTCTAGCCACATTGAAAGTGTATTTCCTGGTGGGAGCTGTGAACTAACCCATCGTTGTTAATGTAGGGAACTGCTGGATGTGTGGACGGAGCTTCAGGATATCCATGATGCACACGGCTTGCGCTATCAGTGGGGCGGCTCCCATAGCAACAAGAAGCTTTTGTGCTCCTTGGGGATAGACACTCGGAATATTGTGAGTTTGTTACTGTGTTTTAAGATTCTGTTACAACCCTCTTCCATATGTGATAAATTAGCTCCTCGGAAAAATATTCATTTGTTTAAATGTTCATCTATTTGAATATGTCCAGGTTGAGCCCCAGTGGCGTAAGTGGTTGAGTGCGGGACGGCGGCCCATTGGCTTGGCGGCTCTCAGGACCTGCACTGAGTAGCTCCCACGACCACCAGAGGGCAGTGATGCCCAAAAAATTTTTTTTAAAAATATGTCCAACTTTTCAATTAAATCCCTTTATTTTTAGTATTTCTTATTTCTAGAAAAAGTTATTTCCATGTTTTTTCTGAATTATAAAATGGAGATGTTGGCGGGGCAACAAGTCCTTCAAGTTATTACAGTGGATGTTGCGTATTGGAAACATGAGTTGAGAAATAGCATATGACAGGTCGTTCTCTAATCATGCCTTCTTTTTCTCCAACATGCATGTGTAGCTCTTCACGGGCAACAAGAAGCAGCCTGTCATAGTGCCCATGTATGCAGCAGGACTGGTGAGTACAAATTGTCTCTGGGTCATTATTGCTTCTGTTACAGAGCATGGCATGGAACGTGTCCTTTCTAAGTGTACTAACCTTTCCCATCTCAGAAATCTCGTCAATAAAAATTTTCTATATTCTAGAGACTGTAGATACACTTTTGTTTTAGATTGATATATTTTTTTCCTTAATAATACAAATTCTTGGGGTTGAGCCCCATGGCGTAGTGGTTGTACACGGGACTGTGGCCCACTGGGTTGGAGGTTCAAATCCAGCAGCAAGGCAGGGCCTCCTACTCCCACCACCAGAGGGCAGTGAGGCACCCCCCCACCCCCAACAAAAATAATAGTACTAATTCTTAACATGTTTTATAAAATGTGTCTGGGAGGTTTCTCTTTCTTCTCTTTTTCTTTTCCCTATGATCATGATTTAAAGATAGTTTGTTTTAATCCAGTTGTGATCAGCCTTCAATATTGGAATACCGAAGCTGTGAATATTTACAAAAACTTGGCTGTCCCTGAATGATCGTAAATGAAAATGAGCCAGGACCACTAGGGTCCTTAGTTTTTCCATCAGTGTTTTGAATGTGTTGAATTTTGTTGTTGTTTTCCTTTTTCTTTTTTCTAGGTATGCCAGGTAGTCCAGGATCACAGGAATTTTCATTCTATGTCTTATCAAGACTCGATCCCATTTTAAAGTTTGATATGTTTGTGTTTATTAGTGTGCTTTGAGTTATTGGTGAATAAAAATGCCTTAGCAAACTAAAAATATGTATAATTTTTCACCAGTAACTTAAAAGTCAAGGGGAAACACTATTGTTAAAGAAAGAAAAAGGCCTGAGCCTCGGTGGTGTAGTGGTTGTGCGCGGCACTGTGGCCCACTGGGACAGAGGTTCAATTCCAGCTCACAGGAGCAAAGGCTTGGCCTCCTACTCCCACCACCAGAGGACAGTGATGCCTATATAAAAAAAGTAAAAGAAAAAAAGGAATCCTTATTGTGGAATTTAAATTATCTAATCCATTATATGCATGTGAAAGTGAATTTGCTGTGGAACTTGTTGAATCTACAAAATTTTACCATGAATAAGAATCCTTATTCATATCCAATTGGAAAATTTTGCTTTGCTTTTTTTTCCTTTTCCAGTTTTGTTTTGTGGAATTGGGCAAAAATTTTCTGTGCTTAAGCTTTCTCATCAATTTCTGTTTCCTTATAAATAGTTACATTGTACTTAATAATAATAACCTTGATGACTCCTACCATCTTTTTTGTTGTAGATAAATATAATGTGTAGCTTTTTGTCTAGTTGAACTTCTCTTTGCCTGGTAAAGTGACATTCCAGAGGTGATAAGCTTTGTCTTTGTCACAGTCTGAGTAGGAGCTGAGCATCCCATTTGCGGAGCTTTCATTGAGCACCTGCTTCCTGCTCTCTGCACTCTCCGCACAGTGCCCAGTTCTTTCGTGGTCACGAGGAGCTGGAGGCTAAGGGTTGTGCCTAATGTCGTACCGTGCCGTCATTACAGTCTTTAGTAGTGTAGTCATTCGACCATTAGGTAAGCCATACTAAGGAGGCGTAGCTAGTGAATGTGAATTCCTCTCCACTCCCCCATCTTTGTGATGGCTTTTCTTTAGAAACATACTTTTCAATGTCTGGTTTCAAGTTTTCTTAAGACCTCACTTTTAAAGGGATCCTTTACATATTCCAAACTAAGTCCACCGCCATCTAATCAATTCTGACTCATAGAGACCCTATGCTGCGGCTATAAATCTTTATAGGGAGCTGAGCCCCCGTGGCGTAGTGGTTGTGCGCGGGACTGCGGCTCACTGGGATGGAGGTTCAATTCCAGCTCACAAGAGCAAAGGCTGGGCCTCCTACTCCCACCACCAGAGGGCAGTGATGCCTAAAAAAAAATCTTTATAGGAGGAGACAGCCTCATCTTTCTCCCACGGAGTAGCTGCTGGATTTGAACCACTGACCTTGGAGTTAGCAGTTCAATGCTTACCTGACAGCACCACAAAGGCTCCTTTTGCTTTACATATTCGATGTCCAATCTTTTACCAGGAGGAATAGGATCTGAGATGATCACTTGAGTCACTGACTCTGGAACTTTAATGTACATTAGAATCTCTGTTAGCCCTCCTCACCCCCAAAGGATTTCTTGCTCAGTTCATAGATGGGCCTAAGATTTTTTATACCTACAGAATAAGTCCTCAGATGAAGCTGAAGTTGCTGATTGGGGGACCAGATTTTGAGAGTCATTGGTAAAAAATGATATTTCACATTAGAAATTAGACTGACACTGCTCATTGTTTTGCCAAATTTATGTATCATCAGTTTGCACCATGTCCAGGAAGCCCATATGTTGTATAAGGGATTAAGTTCAACGGTTGGACTTAATCACATTTGTTGTTCTTAACATGCACTGTTGTTTAGAATTGGACCTGTACATTGCTTTAAGCAACTTACTTCCTACTTGTGGGGAGAAATTCTCCTGAAAAAAAATTTACTCTGTTCATATTACCGATCCAGTAACTTTAATTCTTCTCCTAGCTAATGGAGAGTTTTGTCTGAGATATAGCCTTTAAGTGATAAATATTCAAGGGTTTATCAAGTATTATCAATATAAACACTTCTGTCACTGGAGTATTGCTATTTTAGTGTTTGATAGAGTGTAGACACAAATGTTAATTTTTTTCCTTCTCTTTTGTTACACCTGAATATATGATCCTTTATACTCAAAAAGTGTGTTAGCTTTGTAGCACACTGAACAGAATATGAAAAAATGTTGCCCACCTTACCAGTACAAAAAACTGAGTACCCGGGGCTGAGCCTTGGTGGTGTAGTGGTTGTGTGCAGGACTGCGGCCCACGGGGTTGATAGTTCAAATCCAGCAGTAGCTCTCCAGGAGCAAGACTGAGCTTCCTATTCCCATCAGGGCAGTGATGCCACACACACACAAAAAAGAAGAACTGAGTACCCAGGCTTCCTCCGTAACGATCAGACCCACACCATAAACTCCCACTGGAGTATGTGCAGATGATGGTGGGCTTCAGTGTCAGCTCTCAGCTCCCCAGGCAGCATTATGCAACTGAAGCCCTCCCCCATAATGTCAGGGTCTGAACAGTCAGAGAAAGTGTTCTGTCCTTTGGGCCTGGATAGAGATGATTATTACCCTAAACCCTGCCCCCCCCCCCCAAAAAAAAAAAACCCACCCCAGATTGTGCTTAGGTGTTCATGGCATAGTGATAGTTTAGCACTTTAAAACAACTCTGGGGCTGAGCCCCGGTGGCGTAGTGGTTGTGCGCGGGACTGCGGCCCACTGGGATGGAGGTTCAATTCCGGCTCCCTGGAGCAAAAGGCTGGGCCTCCTACTCCCACCACCTGAGGGCAGTGATGCCTTAAAAAAAATAATAAAAAAAAATAACAACTCTGATTTTAAGCATGAGGTCTTCTCTCAAATATGTTAGGCTCCCAACGTGTAATCATAAAACATTTCCCCTACAGTACAAGATTCTCTGTCAACAAAATTAAGAATAGTTTTCTTTAGTACTTTCCAAATTACCTTTGTTCTTTTTTTGCCTTCTGTTATATTAACTTAAGTAGTTTCTAGATTGAATGTCCCCTTTGCCCCACCCCTGTGTTAATGACTAATATACTTTTTTCAGGGTATGTTAGAACCCACCAAGGAGCCATTAAAGCCACTCTCTGCTGCAGAAAAAATCGCTTCCATCGGTCAGACAAGCACCATGTCACCAGAGATAAATACATGTGCATCTGATCAATTCCAGGTAAAAGCATCCAGATGTGTATCTATGTTTATGTGTACTCCTATGTGCATCTATATGTCCTTTTCCTTGATAGATGAGCTTTTTCATTTGATGATAGAAGTGATTGTGTTTATTTTAGAACACCCTTTGGCTCACAGTGAACACATTTTCTATAGTTTTAAAAATAAGAAGACACGGTTTAAGAACTGGGTGATTAAAAAAAAAAGCCGAGTGATAATGGTAAGTAGCTTAAAGCTGTCTACAGCTTAGTCTCCTTACCTTTATTCATTGATTATAAAATGAAAAGTTTGAAACAAGTCACCTCCCCAGCACTGAGTGATCTAGAGACTGACACACCCAAATCTGCTGAGTGCTTGGTTTTCCTCCAAACCGAAAATAGTGCCTTTACACCAACATTTCAACTTGCCGTCATGTGTTTTTACCTACAGTCTGAGCCATTTTATAAAGCACTCACATTTCGTAGGTATGTTTCATTTCCTAAAAAAAAAAAAGCTTATTGTCTGAGGGTTGCAGAGTGTTGTGCTGTTTGGATTAGGAAATGAAACAGTTGTTTTCCCGTGATCCCCCTTCGCCTCCACAGCACAGCTAAGCTCCAGGGTTATTTTCTTCTCCTAAACTTAAGAGTTAAGTCTCCCTCCTCACCCATTATCTGAGGGGATGAGCCATTTCGAATGCCTCCCATGTCGGATTAGCGCTGCCTCGGTGCTGGTGGCACGTGGGTTTTCAGTAGACTAATATCTCTGAGCAAACATCATGGACGGCATGTCCCAGAATACGTGTTCAGTGGGCGCTCTTTTACCCCCGCCCTCCCCTCTCGGGAAGCCCCAGCAGGCCTGTTCCAGAGGCTGAGGAGTCCTGCAGTCACTAGCCTGTCTCATCTCTGTGCCGCTTCTTAGATTTACTTGACTGCAGACACCCCTCTTTTTCGTGGGTGTCGAGTATACCCGTAGAGCTGTTTGTTGAGAACTTACCGTGGAAAATGAAGGGCCCCGTAGCTCCTGCTCCGGGTCGTGTCTACCAGAAGGCATCCATCTTCCTGGGTGTGGGTGATGCATGCCTTCGAAGCTGTCCATCCCAGCTGGCAAACTCAGGAAGCGCCTTAATTGGGAGCAAGCCAGGTAGCTTGGACCAGCTCTCTCAGGATCAGCCCTCAGTTGATGTCTAGCCAAGTAACTGCTGACGCCGCCCTTCCCAGCCTTCCCTCTCCCACAGCACGCCATCGCTCTGCCAAGCTAGTTGTTAGGAAAACATCTGAGTAACTACTCGCTACATCTGCTGAGAATGGAGCCGGTCTTCGTCAGGGCCACTTTGTGCTCCTTTTGCTTGCCTCCCTCCCTCTTCCCCGTCCACACACTTCCAGGAAGGAACAGCCCTGTAAACTATCACTTATTGTACCAGCCGGAGCTGTGGCCAGTCATTTTCCTCCACGCTGATTTAATTGATCTTATTCTATATTTCTTTCTAGACATACCTCATAGCCAATCATTTCTCTGTTATTGATTAATTAAACACCTAACTAAACACAGAATAGACTGAGCGACTTAATAAGTACCACGTGTGTTCCTAAAATGGAAGCCCTTTAGAGAGGTGACTTTTAGCTCAGCAATGTGTGTCATCTATACACACATGCCCGTTGGCATGTTAAAGGACTGTTGTCTCCCTGTTTGTAGGCAAATATGCAAATTTTTGGCAACATTGAAGCCTAACTTTTGCAGGGAGAGTTCTTTTTAAGAAGACGAAATTTGGTCTCTTGCTACTTGTATGAAAAAGCTACTTTTGGGCTGAGCCCCGGTGGCGTAGTGGTTGTGTGCGGGACTGCGGCCCACTGGGATGGAGGTTCAATTCCAGCAGTGGGGCTGGGCCTCCTACTCCCACCACCGGAGAGCAGTGATGCCCCCCACCCCAAAAAAGAAAAAGCTACTTTTAATCAAATATGAGGAGGTACCCCCCCAAAACCAGAATTTTTTTCAAAGTTATATATTTAAATTTCTTTTACAAAACAACCTTCTCATCTTCAATGTACTCTCCATGACACAATACATTTGTCAAATCCACGATATCATTCTCAGAAACATTTTTACAAACTCATCTGTTTGGATGGTTGATAGCACCTCCCCCATTTTTTCTTCACCACTTCTCTGTCTTCAAATTGCTGTTCTTTTCATGCCCCTATTCATTCTCAAAAAGCAAAAAGAAGTCGCAGTGAGTGAGGTCAGGTGAGTCAGATGTGTGGGGCAAGAGAGGCGTGCTGTTTCTTGCCAAAAGCTGGCACACAGGGATGACTGTGTGAGCAGGTGCATTGTCGTGGTGGTAAAACTAGTCTCCCATCTGCCACAAATCAGGACCTTTTTGTCCCACACTGTTAAACAATCTTTTCAGAACCTCTAAATAGAAAGCCTGATGAACAGTCTGATCTGGGAGAATAAACTCCAGTTGCACTGTCCTCACATCAAAAAACAAATGAGCATCATCTTACTCTTTGATTTCACTTGATGAGCAATTTTTTGGGCAAGATGACAGTGGTGTCTTCCACTGGCTTAAATGATGTTTACTTTCAGGGTCTTAAGAATAGCACCATGTCTCCTCACCAGTAATAACCTTGAGGGGAAAGTGTGGGTCACTTCAGAGCTGTTCTTTCAAGGCACAGCATGTTTCCTCTTGATACCCTTTTTCCTGGTCAGGCAGAACCTGAGGCACAGATTTCACTATGACCCTTTTCGCACCCAAATCGTCCATAAAAATTTGCTGAACCCAGCTCTGAGATAGTCTAAGTAACTTTCCCATCTCTTCATTGGTGGGTCATCCGGTCTTCAAGAGCAAGTGCACACATTTTGCCACCATTTTCTTTCATCTGTTCAGGAAGTTGACAGATACCCAGAATGAGGTTTGTCATCACTTAACGTTTCACCTTTTTTTGAACAATAAAACCACCTGTGCACTTTCCCATCCCCATCCCCATATTGCTCTCCTGGTAAGCTGTGTTCAATTTCACAAAAGTTTCTACGGCATTTTTCCCAAGCAGGAAACAAAATTTCATAGCCACATGCTGTTCTCTTAAATCGACCATCACCAAAAAAATGAGGTTCACGCAAAACTGCTTTTACCAAAAATGTCACTGTGACCAGAGAGCACCTTCCCAGGCAACGCCACTGGGTGCACTAATGCAGAGCGAGTTGTTGGATGTTCACCTAGCGGTGAAAAATGCATACTACGAAAGCTATGCCCAGCAGAGCTTTTTTCCCATTTTTGGGGGGTACCCCCCTTCACATACCTAGTTTTATTCTGCCTGGGACACACATTTCTTTTGTTAAAACACACACACACACACACACACACACACATAAATATTAATTAAGTTCATCTATTTTTTTCTGATGTGTGAGCCTCACCTTTAGTTTTTAGATGTTTGGGGGGAGCCCCCAAAAAGTACTGGTTACTGATAGAAATTGGTCAAACTTATTTCTGAATTGACTCTGTAGGTCATCATTCTAGCATATCCTTGGCCACACCCCCAATTTCAGGTGCCTATTAGGATGTATTTTCATTTTTTAGTGCTAGAAACTAAGCAAAATGTATGTCTTAGAATCTGAACAGATCTTGATTTGTTTTTTCACAAATACGTATAATAAACTTTCCTTTTGCGGTTTTGGTTTTGGCATGCAACAGAGACTTTTAAGCTTTGCACACTTGTGTGATTCTCACCGTGGCAATCTGCTCGCTGAGCTGTGTGCTGCTGTCCCAGTGAAGATACCCAGTATGTCATTTTTGTTCCCCAGATCGATTTGAACTCATTAATGAATCTTACAGCCTTAGCATCTCTTGTCTAGGAGTTTATTCATTTATTAAAACTGTCAATAGTGATTTTTCCCCCTGAGATTTCTATCTGGAAAAACAATTTACAGGTAAAAAAACATTTAGTGATATCCTATACTTATTGTCGCTAAATTCTTATACTAATTTGTCATTGATATCCTAAGACAAGTCGCTGGCTATCAAAAGAGCATATCATAATATCATGGATTAAATTTCAAAAACCAACCACCTTTTCCTAGATGAAGTACCTACCCAGAAAAGCATAAAGCGTGAACGTAACGTTTCTCCCACAGGGAACGGTCCTTAGGAGGACTCATGGTTTTCACCCAACTGCCAACCTGAAAGGAAGCCCTGGTGGTGCCGTGGGTTAGGCATTCAGCCGCGTGGCTCACAGCCCCCAGTCCCCTCTAGACCCTCTGCTCCCGTAAAGATTTCGTTTCAGGGCCCCCCTCGAGTCGCTGAGTCCTGCTGCCCTATAGTCGTTGCATTGGACTGCTAATCCCAGGTCCGCCGTGGCCAGCCACCAGCCGCTCGGCAGGGCAAGACGAGGCTTCTACTCCCCCTAAAGGTTTACAGCTTCAGAAACCTGGGGGCAGCTGCACTCTGCCCGTCCTGGGGGTGGGGGTGAGTTGGAGTCAACTCAGTGACAGCGGGTTTGGGTTTTTAGCATCACTGTGAGTTGACATTGACTCGATGGCAGTGAGAGAGAGAGAGAGAGAGAGAGAGAGACGAGTCAAAATCAATTTGATGCCAGTAAGTGTTAACCTAAAGTTGGCGGTTCAAACTCACCTAATGACTGCAAAAGAAAGGCCTGGTTTTCTGCTCTCTGAACACGACAGCCATGAAAACCGACCAAGCACACTTCTCTTTCACACAGGCTTTGCTGGGAGTCAGAATGGACTCAACAGCAACAGCATTGGCTATTTTTGTTTTTTGGCTATTTTTGCATTTTGACCACACAGTAAAGCATCATGGTCAATGAGAGAGAGGGAGAGAAAGACTGACTGGTCTTTGTTTAGACCTAAAAATATAGGCGCTTTTTATCTGTTTTAAAACCTCTCCAGCCTCTACCAATCTTCAGATCTATTTGACAGGGTTTTTTTAGTAAATATTGTCACGGCCCTTCCCCAAGAAAAGCAAAAGAAAAACCAAAGAACATTTTGCTTTCGACAGTATTCTTCAAGTGAACCGATGCCTGCTCAGAGAATAACGTGCCATTTACCCATCTTTAAGTTTGGACACATAGGCAATTTTAAATCCTAGGATATTCAAATCACTACTGATAGCTCATTACTAACAATTTCTAAATTAGAGAACCTGTTGAAAACAAGTGCTTGAACCACACACTTTTTCAAAATGTCATTCTAATCGATGGCCCATAATGTTCTGACTGTGGTGTGTTCTAAAGAACCAGAGATCCGGGCCTCTGAGCGGAGGGAAGTGCACACGCTGCCAGGCTGGGCACCCCCTGCCGGGCGGTTACTTTGTCTAGAGTAACCAGGGGCTCCCACAGCACCTTCCCTATTGCACTGCCACTGACGACGTATGAAGTGATGTTTCGTAATCACCTGAAATAAAGCCAACATTTTCAGATATGCCTCATACTGAGCGTGATTCACCTGTACTCTGTTCCATTACTTGCGTTAGTAAGCAAAAAAAAAAAAAAAAAAAGTTCTGTTTTTAATACTGTAGCATCTTTCGTGCCATCAAGCCAATATTGTGAATTGTAACTTAACCTTGACACAGAACCGGTCCATCAGTTTCTACTTGAAAATGTAAAGATGCCACATTTCTCGGTGACGGCCTGTATGTTGTCATTAAGCTGTGCTGTCTGTCAGTTCTATAACTGCAGTTTGTGTTAGTGTCTTCAGGTGATTTTCTGAAACTGTAAATATTCACAGTTTTGTTTTTAGGTTATTTGTTGCCTAGTGATCTTGCTATAGTCATTAATAAAGAATTAAGTAAATGCGTTTATTGCTGCAACCTGTACTGATTAATTTTGGTTTTTTGGTTTTCAACCCTAGGAGTCTCTCCCACCCGTCCAGTTTGACTGGAGTAGCAGTGGCCTTACTAACCCTTTAGATGGTACGTCTCTCCGTAGAGCCTCTAGCACCAGAGCTAGAGTTAAGAAAGCTACAAAGTTCAGACAGACTTCTCTCTGCTGATTTCCCTTATTGTTTGAACCTAACTTCTTATTCTTACCTTTGGAAATTCAGGCTTTCTTTCCCAATAGTGATTGCTTAAGCACCCAGGCATTACAACAATTAGCAGCATTGCTATTAAGGCAGTAGGAACCAAGTGGAATTTTAGTTGAAGTTGAAAGCCAGCCGCTTTCTGTTTTACAAACCTCGAGGTAGTGATGTTTTGGCTAGGATCAATTTACTTGAATTTTTTTTAAAAATTGAGTTAGCACTTAGGGAATTCTCTTGGATGCAATGTCTTGTGGCTCAAGGCTGCTTCAGAGCACAAAGCACAACTCTTTAACCAAAAACAATGTGCCGATACAGCCATGTCTGTGGACTCCCAATCATTTTAAGATTTAGTGATGTTTTCTACAGCACCTGTGTACAATGGGAAAATGAAGTATTTTCCTGATCTTTTTCTAAAACTTACCTCCAAACATGAGACAGTTCCAGAAATCATTGAATTCACTGTGGCTAAAAAGAAAAGAAAGGGGGTGGGGATGGGGGTGGGGAATCCTGGAAAAGAAATCATGTCGTAGGCCAGCATTGGTGAGGTCTTTGTAGCCAATAACCCACAGGACAGGGTTTCCAGTGTGTTCATGCCACAAGTTTTAAGTGGACCCAGAAATGTAATCACTGATGCCTCGTGCTTCCTCAGTTGTTTGAAGCATTGCCCCAAACCCCTGCCCCTCTATGAGCTCTTCCCTATCCCAGCGTCCTAGGATGTCCGGAAAGCATCCAGTTGAATCACATGCCCTGCTGAAGGAAAGCCTGGATGCACCTTTTGCTATTGTCTGGTGTCTTATTCGGTCAACTCCTTATGCTTTCTCTTAACAAACAACTTCTTTAAAACTGTATACTATTTCTGATTACTGTTTCAGAGTTAAAGGGGAACAGTACAACTTGAGGTCACACTCCAGGGTAGAGTAGTTACTGCATTCCTTGTGCTATTTTCTTTTAAACTAAGTCAGCGTGTTGGTGCGTATCCTAAAACTGACAATTTTGTCACTTTTTGAAAAGCCATTCATTGGAAACCAACATTACCAACACAAAAGATGGATTCGGGCCTGTACAATGACTCAGTGTTGGAATGAGATGAAAGTATTGTTTCCCTTTAACAGGTACACTTGCCCGTTTGGTCTCTCTGGTACGGCCTCTGGTTTTGATGGAAAGAACTGCACTCCTAATGAAAACCTTACTAAGTGTTCAATTATTTACATTGTACATGAGAAAATGGACACAGAACTAATTTGTTACTTTAGAAATGTCCTTAGTAATTATGAAAAACTAATACTGTACACATTGTTTTACTGTTGATTTTTTAAAATATGTAATGACTACTAATTTTAACCTGCATGTTCAAGTGTGTGTCTCACCCCTTTTTACACATCACCCCTCCTCCCTTGGCTTACCTTCTGTGTGGCTGCCGACCAACACGGTCACTGACTTTCAAGCTAGTGGAGGGTCCACTCTTCTGAACCTTGATTTCTTTGGGCCCGTGGATGACAGTAGCTCTAGCAGCAGCAGCACAATCCCAGGTCAGCCGAGTATGCAAACCACGATTCTAGTTTATTTACTAAAAGCATGACCACATCACTTGACTTTCCTATAAACAAGGAAGCAACTAGACTGTATTCTCTATAATGTCTTTCTAATGCTTTTCTTTCATCTACCTATTGTTATTTTCTAGTGTCTGACTACAACAAATGACCGTGTAAAATGTATTGTAAGGAAAGCATCCTCAGAGTGGAACATTCCGAGCTGAATGCAGTTTCTAGAAATAGAGCAGCCTAATGTCCTGAGACCGTTAAAGGGAGGGATTTGTTCCACTCTGAGTGGGAAATGTGATATTCCATAGGCTTATTTTTAAAGCATATGCTGTAGAGCTCTTCGGGGGGGAGGGGGGCGAAAAAACACAAATTTGGAGATGATGGGAATAGTTTAATACACACTGCTGGCTTTACATTGTAGTGCCTGTAATAGTACAGATTCTCGCATTCACTCAATTGTTTATTAGTGCTGCTAAATGTATAATTAGGTTAAAAATATTGGCATCTAGCACTTAGTTATATAGTCCACATAGAACTCTATGACTGTTTTTAATGTAGATCTTAAGTAGAAAATATCCTGTTAGCTTGCCATGGAGAGAGAGAGAAATTGTGACAAGGGTTAATAGTACGCAGTCATTGCTATGAGACACTACCTAGAAAGTAGAGTGGACTGGAGTGCCTGTTGGATTAATGTTCACCCTGCGAAGGTTCAGTTCACTGAGCAGCGGACCAATGTACTTTGTCATTTTCTAACTGAATAAAAGATTTAAACGATAATGGCATCTTTACGTTTACCTTTTATTTGATATGACTTCGATGAGACCCTGTCATCCTCACATGTGATCTAGTGATCATGCCCATTTGATCAGCCTGGCTCCTGAGAGTTTTCTGGGTTTCGTTCTGTCCCATGAGATCACCCTGCCACCCATGTCCAGCGGGTAGGAACCATGATAGGGGATTGGGGGAGCCTAGGAGCGTCCGCTGAGGGGGAGCCCGGAGCCCAGGGAGCAAAGCTTCTCTGAGATCTAACCGTGCCACAGGGAAGCCCCAAGGCCTTTTGGGAGAATGACTGGATTCCTCCAATCCAAACTTCTGATGATCATTTTCAGGATCTTGTAAGCATATAAAAAACCAAGCGGTGTCTAGTTTTGACCTGAAAATGATCTCTTTACTGTTTACTTATATGACTTCCAGATACCTGTGCTCTTTGGAATGAGTTGGGTGAGCGAATTAATTGTCTGACATTTTAAAATTGTTCATGGAGAAAAACACTCCAATCACTGTATATCACTTTCCTCAGCACTGTATTCCCAAAAGCGAATTATCAAGTTCCCATTTAAAATTTGCTTTCAATTTTGTTTACCATGGTAAAGTGCCTTAAAATTTAAATGAGGTCACTACTTTTTTTTCCCCCCTTTAATGCTTAAACCCTTACTTTAAGTTTACTCTTTGGTAACATGTCCAAACTCATTTAAAACCCATTCACAGGAGCACAAATAACTTGACTCTATAAAGAGGTACAGAAATGCCCTGGTGACCAGGTTCAGGACACACAGCCTTGAGAAGGAGAAGCGGTTTCAGAAACATAGAGCTGTCATGGAAGTGGAATTAGCATGGTCCGATTGCAGTCTTCATTACTTCGGAATCTTTTCAAATTTTCCTTTCAGTGTTTTCATTACTTATGCTCCAGCTGCTGTGTAAATTTAATTACTATAAATTTGCTTTGGCTTCTTTTTTTATTGCTATTGGGTTTTGTTAAAATTGACCATCCAGCTATAGATATCGACACCTTCCGTAGTATTCCATTTCACCATTTGCTTGCACTTTTTCTGACTTGTTTCTGGGAAAGTCATTTTGTCTTAGCTTGCGGTTATTTCATTATTTTGTGTGTGAGACATAAGGAGGTTGGCATAAAACTTGGTTGGCTAGCTTTAGTTACATAACTAAACTGCCTCATTAAGGTTCTGTTAAAAAAAAAAAAGCAAAAAGCAAAACAAAATCCTCTTCCATTCAAAAAAGTACGTACTTGTTAATTATTAGTGAAAAATTGTCACCCCAGTAGGCTTTGGGGGGGAGGTGGTGATTTGGAACTGGGAGGGGAGATTGTTGTCCCCTTGTTGTTGTTGTTTTATCTCCCGCTGTGCTGTGTGATGGCCTAGAGGCTAGTGTGTCACCCACCAAATCAGTTAGTATTGATGCAGTCCTGTCGCCACTCAGGGTGCAATTGCTCATTCTGCATCACGCAGTAGACACGCACTTCGATTCTGTAGTTCACTGAAATCCCACCTTTCAAAGCGGAGGAGGGCAGTGTTTGGGGGTTCAGCAAGCCCCTGACAGGCATCCACAATTTTTTAAAGTATTTTCATTGCAACCAATATTAATCCTCCGTAGAACGGAAAAGACCTTTGAAAATAGAGTTTGAAACTGTGCCTTAATGAAATCCTCAAAACTCGGAAGAGTCAGCACGCATTTTCTGTCGCTCTCCTCCCTTGCCCGAGAGGGGCACTGAGGAAGCTGCTTTTTGCTCGTGTGATTTCTGTAAACATCTGAGATCTGTGTCAATGGCTGCTGACCGTCTGCAGAGCCAGCCAAGAGAATACCACCCCTGGGTGGTTGGTCTGTTGGTTTGTTTGTTTTCCTCCCTTCACCTTAAGACATACCAGGAGGAGGAAAGTTGTTCATTAAACATATGATTTGTATCTATTTATATATAATAAAAAATACATATTATTTTAATCTGCTGCTCTTAGAGGGCAGGTTAGAAACTCAAAGGAAAATGGACACAGCTACAAGAGATTCTTCTGTACAGTCCACTCCTCTGTTATGCTGGAAACGACTGCATATTCTAGCCTAAGTCGTTTGTTGGAATCATCAAGAAATTAAGGTTAAAAACTTTTTGAGTGTATTTTTACTAAACTTTAACTTAAACTATTTAACTGTACTTTTCAGTGCTTTTGGCAGACATCACTTTTACTTACTGTAAGAACACATTATGTGCAAAAGTTGGGGGGATATACATATTGTAATCGTTAAGTCAAGCCTTGGGCTGCTTGCTGCAAGGTTCGTTCGTTGATGGTTCAAACCGACTGGCCATTCCTTGGGAGGAAAGGGAGGCTTTTGTTACAGCCTCGGAAACACCAAGGAGTAGGTCCCCTCGGTCCTCCGCTAGGGCTCTTTCCAATCAGAATCAACGGAATGACAGGGTTTTTCGTGTGTAGGTTAGTGAGGTCAGATGGAAGAGGCCTGTGCCCGTAAATCATGTTGAGGTGTTGTAATAAGATATTTGGCTTTATAGCTGCCTGCTTTAGATATGAAACTGCAGAGAGGTGATGAATGCTTGAGATGAGAATTTTCATTTTGTTCAAATGTAGTGCTTCTATTATTTTTCCTGAAAATACTTTACTCTCCTCATCTTTTACATAAAGAAAGAATAATGATGTGATATGTAATTTACCTTTAGTAATAATTTCATGCTTTGACTAATAACTTCATATCCTTAAATGGTCAGAATATATTCAAACTGGTGTTTGCATTAGTTTCCCAACCATTTGGCATGCAGGGAAACAGAAGGAATGTTTGGGGAGGCGCAGAGGAAGGTCCAAAAGATGAGGTTAGCCAGGCAGTCTCAGCACGGGACGTGCCATCTCTCTGCATAACGTGCACTTTATTTCAGACTGATAGTTTCCATGTCACAAATGAATCCAAAATTGGGGTTGGGGGTGGGAGACTGTCTACAGCAGATAGACATTTAGGGACCACTTTGATGACATCTGTTCTGTAAATTATTAGGTGAATTAAAGGTGTATTTCCATCAGAACAGAACTTTAACAGGTTTCTTAGTTCGGAAAGGGAGAGCAGTAAGGTTGAACAGTTGAAGTGTGTCATCAGTGTCAGTATTGTACACTTGGAGCAAGGGTGACTGAATTGGCCACTGGTGTCCCCTGTGTGTATCTTTACCACAGTTTAAAAAAAAACAAAAACCTTTTTCTGCTTTGTAAATACTGAGAAGAGCAGCTATGAATTTAAACAGAGGTGCACCGCTGCAGGGTTCCCAAGATGTGTTTGTGAAAGACTCAGATGTTTACAGAATGTTGCCCTGTGCATCTTGGGTTGTGGCTGATTGAATGACGCCCTGCAGCTTGCCGTCACTGACTGTGATTTTATACTGTAAGGTGTGGATCCCGAGTTGTATGAGTTAACAACCTCTAAGCTGGAACTCTCCACCTCAAGCCTCAAAGTGACTGACACGTTGGCCCGCCTCATGTCCACAGTACAGAAGACAAGCACATCGACCAGGTAAACGGCGGCGGCGACAGTGAATGACCCCTCCCTTGGAATGCTGAGTCCATGGGGCAGCCCAAGTGCACAGAAGCTGGCAGTATTTCACTATATCATATTAAAATCCACTCCATATTTGTAGAGCCAATAGACACCTAATTGCAGAAAACAGTATCCAATTATGTTTAATTACGAACTTTATTCGAGCAGAGAGAGCTATTTCATGAGCGTCTGGGAAGGGCTGGCAGGTGTAGTTTTCCTCCCCGCTGCTCCGCAGCCCCCCACCCCCACCCCCGATAGGATGAATTCATGTGGAAGTCATGAGGCTGGAGACAGAGATGGTCATCTTTGCGGGCCCAGCGCCAGGATGTCGCATTGACCTCGGCAGCGCTATCACTCCTGGCCTCTGAAGGAGTTCAGGGGATAGCTTCTGTTTTCCGAGTGTGATGATTTTGAAATGAGCTTGCTGTACCAAGCTTTTAGGGGCCCCCTTCACAGCCCCAAGGAACCCTGGTGGGTGGCCCTGTGGGTTAGGGGTTGGGCTGTTAGCCTGAAGGTTGATGGTTCTAGTTCACCAACTGCTCCATGGGAGAGGGAGAAGGTCGGCTGCTTCCATAAAAAAGTGCATCCCAGGGCTGAGCCCCGGTGGCGTAGTGGTTGTGCGCGGGACTGCGACCCACTGGGACGGAGGTTCAATTCCAGCAGTGGAGCTGGGCCTCCTACTCCCACCACCGGAGAGCAGTGATGCCCCCCCACACACACCAAAAAAAAAAAAAAGTGCATTCTTGAAGGTCTAAATCAGCAGTTCTCAATCTGTGGGTTAAAGACCCTTTCACAGGGGTCACCTAAGACCATCGGAAAACACGTATTTCCCATGGTCTTAGGAACCTCTCTCCATCTCCAGGTGGGTCCGCCCACATGCAGATACACCCACCCAGGAGTACCTGGCATGAAGACTGCTACCCACCCTATACCATGCTTCAAGACAACAATTTATTTATTTGTCGTTAGAAATAAATATTTCACAATATAGAATTACATGTTTTTTGATGAATCACTTTGCTTTAATTATGTTCAATTTATAACAATGAAAATATATCCTGCAGATCAGATAGTTACATTACAATTCATAACAGTAGCAAGGTTACAGCAACAGAAATCATTTTGTGGTTGCTCACCAGAGCATGAAGAACTGTGTTGAAGGGCCCTGGCATTAGGGAGGTTGAGAACCACTGCCCTAAAGAGAGTGGGAATCAACTCCGTCACAGTAGGTTTACTCTGTTGTTTTCTTCAAGGCCGTGACTTTGAAAAGCAAATCCTCCAGCCCAGTGTCAGAAGGAGGTATACAAGGTGTTTGGGGGGCTCAGGAAACCTTGACTGCACATAGTCAAATGTGGTAATGCGCCATGCCTCTCGATAGAATGGCCCCTGGAAGAACCCGTTGGGTCCAGGGCACGGCAGCCCCATGGGTGTCAGAGGGGTGCTGTCCTCAGTGCTCTGCTTGCCAGTTTTTCAAGGTCAGTCTTCAGACCCAGTTGCCCAGGGAGGAAATTCGTCACTGCACCAGCTGGAGCCCCGCCACGAGAACCCCTGTGGCCCGCAGGAAGTCGGGCTGGGTGTCCCATATTGTGTTTTACAGGAGAAAGGTTGACCTCTCATTCGTTGCCCACTTTCTAAGCTCTTCCACCAAAGATGGCAAATTCAGATTTATCTTATAAGACAGCTCTGCTAAGGAAAAAAATCATCCATTTACAAAAGCCTTTTTTTCTTATGAATAGTAAATGTTTCTTAAAACTTGGCCTTGAATTATCATATTGCCTTTTCAATTTTAATACACATGTAAGTATTCATTGATCCAACAGGCAATTGTCTGAAAAATAATATTGAAAAACCATTATTCTTTTTGTGGTCCTACAAGTGTCTCCAGGGCTTCTCTGGACTCACGCCCTCGCTGCCTGGGAGACCCTCCTCTCCTGTGCTCTGGGCACCTGGGGGTGGGGCTGGCATTTTCAGCGAAGCCCCTTGGGAATGGCGCCATTGTGGGCCTTCTTGCTTGCCTTCTAATTTTGTTTTTCTCCTCTTTCCAAATCAATAATGGGTTTTAAATGGAAATTCTTCCCATAAACTTTTCATCCATTAGCAACAGCTGCATATTTGAAATCTCGAGCTTAGAACTAAATGTGCATTTTCCTCCCAATGTTTTACACGAAGGGAGCCAAGCACACCTACCAGGAAAGACGAGAACGGGGGTGGGCTTCCTCCCTCAGCTTTTAGGGCGCTGCCCCATTCCCTCTTCCTACCTCACCTTCCCTCTGCCCTAGTCTGGCGGTACCGACTCGCTTTTGAAGTCCAACCGCGAGAGTTCATCCTCTTCACCAGTAGGAGGAGCCCTAAGCCGCACTGCTAACTCGCCCGCCTTCTCTGCGGTCCTGAAAGATGCTGTGAGCCCGGGATCTCTGCAAGGCCGCTTCTTGCAAACTTTGGTGTTCCCAAAGTTGCAGGGGCTTCACCGTGAGCCTCACTGCGGTCCAACTTGCTCCCCTGCAGCTGCTTTCCCCCACCTCCCACCCCTTTAAAAAACAAAAAAGATAAGTTGCTTTCTTTGTCATTTCCATTGTGGGGGGTTGGTACATGAAACAAGTGTGAAAAGCAAATGTTCACAAGCCTTCCTTTAGACGACAGTGTTTCTACGAGGGCTGTCCGGTCTGCATGGAAGAGAAAGGAGGTCCAAGTAACCCTGTGTCAGAAAGCCTCCTCTGGCTGTCTGCTGTGTCTTGGTGTCGTCTCCCGTGTCTGTTCACCGTGTAAAAGACAGACACTCCAAGCCCAGTCACAGCTTCTTTGCTTGTTGGCAGTGTGCGGAAGATGGTGAAAGGCCCTGGGAGGGACCGCGGGCTAAAGCAGCACGTACATCGGACAGGTAGCAAACTGCATGGCCTTCTTGGCTGCGTGAGAGAAAATAAACACATTGGGAAGTGACTTCACACTTTCAGTGTTTTAGAGAAATGCGAGCTGTTTGTTATAAAATAGTCCCATCTTCCGGCCTATTTTTTTCTAACAGAGAGGGGAATTTCTTTCTCATCTTGGTGGGTAGCCAAGGACCTCTCACTGAGAGTATAGTCTTGGGGATACCTGACACCCAAGTCACCAGGAGCCTGGTGGTCTGGGTCTGCCTCCAGGGTTCTGTGTTTCTGACCGGCTGCCTGCTGGCGGCTAAGAGTCACTGTGGGCCCGGGGGCTCAGAATGCACCAGCTGCCCCACTGCCCTGCTTTTCTGCAGTTCACTAGTGTCACTCACAGCAGAAGCAGTCTTGTGCCAAAAAAGTGGATGAGTTCCCCACTTATTGAGCCTTGATGGCTTCCAAGCCTATTGACTTGAATGTTGGAAACTTCTGCCCTAAGATAATACCGCCGTGCGTTTTCCTCAGTAGAGGTAGCCCAGATTCCCGACAGACACCGAGCCACACAGAGCACCCTAAGGGTGGGGGTGAGGACCGAAGAACTGCTTGTAGCTCCGTTCGCAGCGATCTGCACTGATTACGTGACAGTAAAGCAGCCGCAGGCCTGATGGCGAATGAAAGGAGCCGGCACGAAAGAATACAAGCCATGGGACTGTTGGTAGACGTTGAAAATCAGTATAGTCCAAACCGCTGTTCGGGGCTGTATGCCTAGGTGGTGAACTGAGCCAGGAGGCCAGGGCTGTGCTTGGGGTGGGTCTGAGCCAGGGCTTTGGGGTCTCTGTGATCTTGTGAAGCTTGACTCTGGTTATTGTTCATGCTGTCGAGTTGAATCGTGGCCCCTGGGACAGAGTGGAACTGCTCCTTGTCTTGGTGGGAGCAGGCCCCAGGCTCCTCCCACCCATCTGCACGCAGGCAGCTTCAAAGCTCCCACTGAGAAGGGAGCCAGCTGAGAGCGTCCTCGTGGCACCACCAGGGCCCCCTTGGTGACTGGGGCAGTAATAGTAAGTCGTACAAAACTTAGTAGCACTTCATTATCATTCGAAGAAAAGAATAAAAAAATTGCAGGGCTAGTGTTTGCTTCATTTGGTTTTTCTTCTTTTGTTCAGCGAAGCATGAACTTGGTCCTGGTACCTCCATTTGGACTGATGAGCTTCTGGACCCCCAAACTCAATCCCCGCCCTTAACCTGCCCACTGTCTCCGGAGAGAACTTGAGTTCCGGCGGGGAAATGCCTCTGGGGTGGGGGATGGGGATGGTCAGACTTGGCCCCACTGCTCCGCTCTGTCTTTCCCTCCATCTCGGGCTCCGGGCTTGGCCCTCCTGTAGAAAAGACCTCGAAGATCAGGGAGTGAGAAAACACTTGATTTCATTATAACCCTAGCTCCATCTTATTTATATTTGGGTAAACCCAATTCAAAAATGGCCTTTTAGAAGTAGAATTTCTGTGAGTTATAATTCAGTTTCAACACTGTGGGTGACATGAACTCTTTGACATTGTCATTCTTATCTCTGAAAGGCTGCAGAGACTAGACAAAAAAGCTTCCTCCATTTGAGGGTTGAGAGAAATAAGGAAATTTTAACTTTTCCTAACAGACACACACACACACACACACACACAAGAACATAATACCAAGTTCCGAGCCATTGAGTCAATGTTAACTTACAGCAAGCCCCTGTGGGTTTCCGAGACTGCATAATTGTTTTTGGGAGTGGAAAGGCCGGCTTTCTCCCAAAGAAATGCTGCTGGTGCATTTGAACTGCTGACCCTGTGAATCTCAGCCCAGTGCCTCACCACAGCAGCTTCCCAGAAGCCCTGGGGGCATCGTGAGGAGTCCTTGGGCTGCCCCACAAGATCAGCAGTTGGGAACGACCAGCTGCTCCAGGGAGGAGCATGGGGCTTCCTTCTCCTGGATGGAACGACAGTCTCGAAACCCACTGGGACAGTTCTCGCCTGCCCTGCAGGGTTAGCCAGCATTGACTCAGCGACCGTGAGTAAATGTTTGTCTGCAGAGGTCTGTCTTTGTTTTCTGTCCCCTGGATATCTCACCTTACAACACAGAAACCTTCCTGGAAGTTTCATGGAAAGCCATCAGTCGACCCCTACTCATCGTGCGACCTCAGGGGAGCATCGGCGCTTCGTGACTGGGCTTCCTGGGCACCATGAGCTGATTTGGAGTTGTACGAGGGCAGCACAGCGATTGATGCGAGTCCATGCAGTTGGAAAGCCATTGTTCCTCTGGGGGGTTGTCAGCCCGGTTTCCACGCTGGGGAGCCCGCGAGACAGAGGCAATCGGCTCCCTGGGCTGGACCCCTCGTCGGGGCGGCGTGCCAGGCCTTTCTCCCTCCGAGCAGCTGGAGGGGCTCAGCCGTCCGGCACCTCTGTTAACAGCACACACTTAACCTCTGCCCTGCCAGGACCCGCTCCTCATATAAATCCATCTAGCTTAAGCTTTACGGAAGATAAGACATGGAACTGGGAAGCGTTCCTGTGTTTTGCTTGTTGCTGTTGGTATGGTGATTGTAGTCAAATTTATAGCAGCCCGCTGGGAAGTCTTCAGTCTGGGTATTGAAAAGTGAAGAATTTAAGACGAGTAGCTCGAAAGGCTTGATCATTATTTTCAGTTTGGAACTCTGTTCGGTTTTTCTTGGATTGCCCTTTTTGGGCCCGTGGTGCTCGGTCAGTGAAAGTGACTCGAGTTTATTCAGGTGAAAAGCCTAGCTGCCAAAAGGGAAGCGTCTTTCTCTCTTTCTTTCTTTTTATTATGGTACAATTCACACACCATACAGCTCTTGCTCTCCCAGGTGTACAATCCAGTGGTTTTTAGTGTATTCACAAGGTGTTCACCCATTAAGCAAACAAAGAAACACACAGCTGTTGAGTTCATTCCAACTCAGGATCGACCCATGGATGTGGGAGTAAAACTCTGCGGAGGACTCTGGGTTGTCCGTGGCTCATTTTCTAGGAGTCCACGGAGAAGAGGTCTTTTCTGAGGCACGTCTGGGTCCACTTACACCTTCAACCTCCTGCTTAGTGACCCAAGTGCATGAACTGTTTGCACCAGGTGCATCTCAGAAATAATGCCGGTTCCCTTGCAGACCACTGCACACAGGTCCAAATCAGAACAAAGCGAGTCATGGGAATTTTTGTCTCCCAGTGGCTATAGGAGCTTTAGTCCACCGAGCGTGCAGTGTCATTAGATGCCGTCAAGGTGGCTCTGACCCATCGTGACCTTCTTAGGCACGACAGAAACACGGCATGGTCCCGCACCCCCTCAGAGCTGTTCCTAGGCCGGATCCCATTGATGCAGCCCCCGTGTCCTTCCATCTCGTCGAGGCCCTCCTCATTTTCACCACCCGTCCACTGCCCCAAGCATGATGCCCGCCTCCGGGGACTGGTCTCTCCTGACGGTATGTTCACAGAAAGTGAGACGAGGTCCTGCCATCCTTGCAGCTAAGGAGCTCTCTGGCTGTCCTTCCAAGCCGGATGGGTCAGTCCTTTGGGCAGCCCACGGTACTCTCCGCGTTCTTCTCCAGCACCGCGATTCAAATGCATCCATTCTTCTGTGACCTTCCTTTTTCAGTGTGCAACGCTCACATGCGTTTGAGGCAATGGAGAATTCCGTGGCTTGGCCCAGGTGCCCCTCACTCCACAAAGTAGCACCCTTGTTCTTCAGTAGTCTCAAGAGGTCTTGTTCAACAGATGACCTAAAGCAATGTGTCTTTTGACCTCTTCCCTGCCGCATCGATTGTGCATGCAAGTAAGACAACATCCATGGCAACTTCAACTTTTTCTCCATTTTATCCTGATGTTACCTAGTTACCTCATGATCCAGTTGTGAGGATTTTGGTCTTGCTTACATTCGGGGGTGGAGGCGTGCAATAGCATGAGGAAAAAGTTTGCAATGTGAGAATTACCAGAATGTGCCACAGACACGAAGTAGCACATGCTGCTGGAACATGGCGCCAGTAGACCTTCCCAGCACAGGCTTGCCACAGGCCTTCAACTTATTTTTAAAATAATAATAATATCTGGTACACACAGTAAAGTGCAGTGCAATAAGGCGAATTATGCCTAAAATTCCAGAACATTTTCATCACCCCATAAAGAAACATGTGCCCTTTAGCAGTCACCCTCACCCTTCCCCAGCTCCTGGCAACCATAGATCTGCTTCCCGACTCTGGATGTTTCTGTTCTGGATATTGCATGAAAATGACTTGCATGACACTCGACCTTTTGTGTCTGGCGTCTTTCACTTGGCATCAAGTCTTCAAGGTCCATCCTTGTCATAACATCTCCCCGTACTCCATTCTGTTTTATGGCTGATTCCTTTCCCATTGCTTAGCGATCATACCACATTCTATTTATTTGTTCATCAATTAATGGACGTTTGGGTGGTTTGCACTCTTTAGTAATTATGAGTAATGCTACTATGAACATTCATGTCCAATTTTTTGTGTAAACAAATGTTTTCAACTCTCAGGAATGGAATTGCTAGGTCATAAAGTAAGTGTAATTAGTTCTTTGAGGAATTTGCCAAACTATGATCCAAAGCAACTACACCATTGTCTACTGGGGGGAGGGGGGCCCTCTGGGACCTTCACACCATGCCAGCAACGTGTCATCGTCCAAGCCTTTGGCTATGGCCACCCCAGAGAATGCAAAGTTGTGTGTCATTGTCAATAGGGGCCTTTGAACATAAAAGTTCGACATTTTAATAATATCCAATATTTCTGTTTTTTCCTTTGTTGCTTATACTTTGGATGCAAGGTCAAAGAAAACATTGCCTCATCCAGGGTTACAAATATTTACAACTGCCTTCTTTCAGGAATTTTATTTTTTCAACTCTTGTAGTTAGGGGTGTGAGTTAATTTTTATACAAGGGAGTACCCCCCCCAAAAAAAAAAAAAAACAGGAAAAAAGCTCCATTGGACAAAGCTTTCATAGTATACAAACATCTAGCACCTCTGCGTTAGTGCACCCACTGGTGTAGCCTGGGAAAGTTCTCTGTGATCACAGTGAATCTTTTTGTAAAAGCAGTGTCACTCAAACCTCGTTTGTTGTGATGACAGCTTTAAGAGAACAGCATGCAGATGTGAAATGTTGCTTTCTGCTCAGGGAAAAATGCTGCAGAAACTGTTGTGATGTTGAAACCAGTTTATAAGGACAGTGCCATAGGAAAAACTCAAGTCTATGAGTGGTTTTCTCCTTTCAAAAAAGATGAAATGTCAACTGATGAAAAATCTCATTGTGGACTTCCGTCAACTTTCCAAATGGGCAAAAATGTCAACAAAATTCATGCAGTTGTGCTGGAAGATTGACAACCGACCATTAAAGAGATGGGGATGTTATCTGGACTATCTTGGAGCTCAGTTCAGTGAATTTTTTTAAATAGATCATTTTATTAGGGGCTCTTGTAACAATCCATACATTGATTGTCTCAAGCACATTTGCACGTATGTTGCTGTCATCATTTTCAAAGCATTTTCTTTCCACTTGAGACCTTGTTAGAAGCAACTCTTTTTTTCCCCTCCCTCACATCCTCTTGAACCTTGATAAATTATAAGGTATTGATTTTATATCTTGCACCATCTGCTATCTCCCACATTTCTGTTATTCATTCTCGGTTCAGCGAATTTTAACAGAAGATTTGGGAAGGAGAAGAGTGAAGAATCACTGCAAAATCTGTGCCTCAGGTTCTGACTGACCAGGAAAAAGGGTGTTGAGTGGAAACATGCTGTGCTTTGAAAGAACAGCTCTGAAGGGACCCAGACTTTTTTCCCAAGACAAGACACGGTGCTATTCTTAAGATCCTGAAAGCAAACAGCAATCAAGCCAGCGGAAGAGGCCATCGTCACCTTGCCCAAAAAAGCTCATCAAGTGAAATCAAAGATCAAGATGATGCACATTTGTTTTTGATGTGAGGAGGGTAGTGCATTTGGAGTTCATTCCACCAGGTCAGACTGTTCATCAAGCTTTCTATTTGGAGTTTCTAAAAAGATTGTGTAACTGTGTGCAACACAAAAAGGCCTGATCTGTGGCCGACAAGGGGTTGGTTTCACCACCATGACAACGCACCTGCTTACACAGCCATCTTGGTGTGCCAGTTTGGGGCAAAAAACAACACGCCTCTCTTGCCCTGCACGTCTGACTCACCTGACCTCGCTCAGTGCAGCTGCGTTTGGTTTTTGAGAATGGACAGGGACGTGAAAGGGCAGTGATTTGAAGGTGAAGAAAAAAATGAGGGAGGTGTTGTCAGCCATCCAAACAGATGAGTTTGGAAAGTGTTTCCAAGAATGGAATCACAGATTTGACAAATGCATTAAGTGTAATGAGGTTGTTTTCTTAAAAATAAGAATACATAGCTTTGAAAACGTTCCAGCTGAGAAGGTACCTTCTCCCATCCCCATGGTAGGGTGAGATTAGGGCTCCAACTTTGGCATGTGGCTATCCAGTTGCCCCAGCACCTGCATTATCTTGGCACCCTGTTGAAAATCAGTTCACCCTAAACGGGCAGATTTGTTCTTTACTCTTAGTTCTATCCCATTGACCAAAGTAATGGATTTCACCTAAAGTGAATATAAATTGAAAATAGGTTTTTAAAAAAAACTGGTCTCGATAAAATGATTTTTTAAAGAAGAAATAGGTCATTTTTTTTTTTTACTTCGAGAAAAAGTTATACCACAACTTTTGATGGTTTGGGTTATGGGCGATACAGACCCCCCCCCTCCCCCAGGCACCCACCGAATGGTGCTGTCCCCACGCCGGCCCAGCTGCAAGTGTCAGCGTTCCTGGGAGGAAAGTTTGGAGTGGTGCTCCATGCTGCCGCGACGTCCTGGAGCTGAGCTCCGTCTTCACCTGCAAAGGGTGTTCGGCTGACCAAGTTGTCATCTCCTGGGAGACACTGGTTCTGAAGGTCTAGTGTCAGATTGTACAGTGTTCTTATAAAGTCTTTTTATTCTGACCCGGACTTGAAGTGACGACAGCAACACCTAGATATGAAATAAATGCTGCTTCCCCTTCCGACTGCCGCCTGCCCCTCATCCTAAGAGCAAAGAAAGTATTTGTATGGAAGAAATAATGTGTGTTGTGTGTGTGTCTGTCCCCTGTCTCGCTGAGCCACAACTACCCTATCCCATGAGCAAAACTTCGCAGAGTCAGTGAAGTACAATGGTCTGCGATGGGGAACTGCCCTGCACCGACTGTTCCTTCAGTGGACAGAACCTCCCCAAGGCCGAGTGGCAGACATGTGTCAGTGTGAGGCCCAGTCACCAGCTCCGCCACTCACCTCTCTGCGGGGCCCTGGAGTCAGAGGCGGCTTGCTTGCAACACCCCACCCCCGCCCAGGGTGTGAAACTGTGCCAAGTGCCTGTGTGCTGCCCCCTTCCCAGCACTCCCACCTCCCACCTCCCCTGTCCTCACACCCGGCAGCCTGGTGAAGACTCCTTGCATGTTTTTGAGAGTCTCTTCTCTTGGAATTCCCCACTGGGATCCAGAAAACCCAAAGTGGAAATGACTTGCGAGGCCAAATGCCCCCAGACATGCTTTGTTTTCTGGTGAGGCGATCTTGGTAATTTTAGGGTCCGGGGGAGAGGACCCAGTTGCGCAGAGTGAGGTTCGGGCCTGGCATTCTGTTTCTGCTTAGTCGTGTCCTCCTTTTATGCCTGGAGAAAGGCTTCTAGCCCTCAGGGGGAAAGGGGAAGGGAGATCCGGATCCACGCGGTTTGCATGCCCTGCCTCCCTCCCTGAACATTCAGGCGCAGGCCCTGCCTCTCCTCACCAGCAGTTTGGCATCTGGAGCAGGAAGCGAGCGCCGCATGCGACGGGGTGGAGGAACCGGCAGAGAAGAAACCCTTGGCCCCCAGGCTTGCTGACAGGTTGACTAGCGGTGTCCTGGGTTCCTCCTGGGGCCAGCCGTGTGGAACCAGCAGCCGCACAAGAGGCATCCGGCCAGGCGTCCTACTCCGGCCCAGAGCCTCAGCCGGGGGCACCCACACGGCCGTGCGGCATCCACTCGGGAGCAGGGCGTGTGCGTTTTGACCTTGAGAGTAGATTTCTCCCTCGGACCTCGACAGAGCATGTCCTTTTTCCTTTGTCTGCAGGAAACCTCAGCGAGAAGAGCATTTGAGTGAAGAAGCCGTCCAGGTGATCGCCAGCCTTCCGGACTTAACGTTCATGCATGCCAAGGTGTTGATGTTCCCAGCCACGTTGACTCCTTCCGCCAGCTCCCAGGAGAAGACAGACTGAGAGCCCGCTGCGCGGCGGATCGGGCGGTTCCCAGTGACTCCTGCCCCCCGCCCGCCCGCCCCCACCCTGCCCTCAGACGGACCTGCTCTCATTAAACAAGCGAAGCAGAACTCAAGTTCAGCTGGTTCGTGGGTAAGCCGCACTAGAAAGGTATACATAGTCATGTATATTTATTTACATACCGAAGTCCTAAATTTATATTAGAAAAAAATGTAAATAATCAGGGGTGAACATTTTTGAAGATTTATTCTTTTTGTGTTGCTGGGGTGTACACATTTCAGTCTTTGTGAAATACACTGGTGGCGTCCTTCTTACAAAACTTTTGAAATAAAAAAAAAAAAAAAGAAAATCAAAAACTCCAATCTCCACTGTCTGTGAAATCCCCTTCATCTTTTCAGATCGCATTGTGGGTCCTATTAATTTCTCATCGCCTCCCTTGAACTTTTTGTTGTCATCAGTCAGTTCCAAGGTCCCTGTTCCAATTGCTTCCTTTTTTTTAAGTTTTGTGTGTGATGGGTTTGTTTCAGGTCTGCTTTTTGCTACCGTTAGGGGGTGGGGTCTTTTGTAATCGTTTCGATCTGGCACGTTGCTGCTTGACCCTTGACAAGGCGCTCCCATCAACTGCTCACTGTCTCGGATGTGGGTCATTGTCAGAGCTCGATTGGAGGGGCCGAAAGAGATTGTGTCTGCTTTTAATTAGTTTGATTTTTTTAAATTAGTTTGATTTGGAGAAGGACCAAATTATATGAATGTCTCACCATGAAAATTCATTTGTTAACTGATGTTTCTCTTTCTGTTGTTGCTGTCATTCTACTGTACCACTATCTTTTGAGGATTTTGCACAGTGTAAAATGACATAATCATAGATTGCTATGGTTTAGGCTGTACATACAGTAAAAACTCTGGGTTTTAAATGTTTGGGGAAATTCCTATGGAAAAAAGAGAGACATGTAGAAGAACCTCTAACCAGGTTAAACGTGCATGCCAAGGTCTTTTGAGATTTCAGTGTGTAAATTTCCTTTTAGCTTATACAAAAATAAAATAATTTAAAAGAAAGTAGCCTGGTGTCTTTGTATTTGGTTACCTGAGGCAAAATAAATAGATAAATAAATGGGCCAGGTTGAATGGAAAGTTCTACTGAGTTCTAATGTCTTTCAGCCTTGAAGAAATCATTTGGTAGGATACCCACTTAGTTGATCCCAGAGAGAATGAGAATCTGACCCATAACAATGGAACCAAGCAGGTCTTGGTCTTCAAACACAAGAGCACACCTAAAAGAAACTCCAGCAATCCACCACAACAACACCCTCACCGAATATCGGCAAGGCGCTAATTACAGACTTACAGTGAAGTCCAGTCTCTCTCTTAGAAAATATATAGGTGAATTAGGACAAGCAAGACATCTGTAAAAGGACGTTTGTAATTCGTCCCCCTCCCTTCCCCCCATCTCCCACAGAGCCCCAAAACACGCGCACACACACACACACACACACCCCGTGAGGAGTGGCCCCACCCAGGAGTGGTGGCTCTGGGCCGCGGGGCCGCCACAGCACCTTGGCTGTGTCTGCGTGGCCTTTCGGGCTGGCTGCCCAGCTGGGCTGGCTTTTGTGGAGAAGGCTTTCCGACAGGTCACTCCCGCCTCGTCAGCATCCACACAGGCCCCTGAGCAGAAGATGACAGAGCTCAGTGGTGGAAGCATAAAGGAGTGCTCGAGCGCATGATGAGGAGACCGCCAGGGTCCCTCTTCTGGGTCTGTTCTCATGAGAAAAGGCCAGCCCTTCTCTGAGCCTCGCTCACATGATCTGTAATAAGAATAGGAAGAACACGCCTACCTTGCAGGGCTACTGTGCTAAATAATGGATGTAGAACACTTGTCACATGAGTAGACTGTCAATAAATGGTGGCCAAAGCGTAGAGTCAGCAAAAACCTGGATTCCGGGTAGACCCAAGCCGCAGTGCCAGGAGAAAGATTCTCTTAAAATGGCATATTATTATATTACTTAAAAGCAACCCAGTGGGTTTTCCACATGAAATTGACCCTGCCTTCATGACTCGGAATAGAAGCTTCATCTTAGAAGCATTTTCAGCTACGCCAAGTTCCCTTTTGTTTCTCTTCCCGGCTTTTGACGTTTAAAGTACATTAACACGGAGTCTCTTGAGGACTTGACATGCGCTCCTCAGACTGGATCGGGCCTTGCCTTGCACCAGAAAATGACAGCAGCTGGTGCAGAGAAAAGACCTACAGCTACAAACTCATCTCCATCAGCTGCTGCTCGGGCCAGCTGCCCCCCTGTTCTCAAAGTCAAGCAGGAGGACCCTGGAGTCCTAGGGAGGGGAAGAAGCCAAGAGTCGGAGCCCCTGAGGCCAGAGTACGTAGCGTGGAGATTGGTGTAGCGGTCAGCACTGTGCCTTTGACATCTTCACACCAGGTCACTGGTGGCCAAAGCAAACTAGCCAGGAGTGACTCTCCCCATCAGTCCGACACAGACTGAGAAGTTACCGAGGGGAGAAAAACTCCCTAAGCTGAGTCATGTGTCACTACTCTCTCCATGAGTCATTCTTTAATATAGAAACTGATTCTTCCCACTACGTGATGATTGTGTTCTTTATTTAGAACTTGTCATCCGTTAGCTACTTCGTGTTTCTTGAATCGGGATTAGGGTTGACTGTGAGTAACAAGATCTGAAATACGGCAGTTCATGTCATGAGAATTGTATTTTTGTCACATTTTAGCTCGTCTCCAAGTGAGATGTATCATGCAGTTGGATGGGTTGTCCGTCTAATTGGCAGTGTTTTTCTTAGCATTGCACAGAATGATGTTATGTTTTGCATTCCGTGACAGTTGATGAAAAATGGTAATTGTGACTTACACAATAGAAGCTTTTTTTCTTCAGTGAAAGGCCAGTAGAGTTGAGGGCTTGCCAAGTGGCTTCATCCAGTCATGAAGCTCTGCCTATGTTGGGGTCCCCCACCCTCCACACGGGGTTCCAAATGCGTCCTGCGGGGTGAAAAGGACACACCCCCTTCCAGAAGGACACGCTCCACAGGGCAGACCCAGTGTTTCCAAATCTGGCCTGTTGGCCACCAGTTAGTGGTAGCACCGGCGCGGGGCGGGCATCATCCTTATGGAAGAAGCAGGAGGCAGAGTCTGGACACCCCCCTCCCCCTCTCTTCACTTCTCGCCCCACATCTGCAGGATGTCTCTCACTGAGGTCGCATAACAGAGTCAGTGTCCGCTGTGATGTCTCACACCAGCCCTCCTCCCTTCCTGGTGCCTTTCTGAGGGGAAATGGCGTGCCCAAGGGCAGCCCGGGACTTCTGGACACACCAACACGACAAACGCTACGAGACATTGTGAGCAGTGAGTAGAAGGCTCCGAGATTAGACGAGGGGCTTGGTCGAATGGCTCTCTGCCACTAAGAGGCCGTAAATCTCAGGGCCTTTATCCGGAAAATGAGAACCTTGATTCGCTAGGATCATGACAATTAGGGCAGGAGGAAACCCGAGAGAACCATGGAATTGTAGAGCTGGATGCTCAGCTGGTCCAGTACCTTCTAAATGACCCCCGGGAGTCCAGCAGAAGCCTTCCAGGAGGCCAGGCCCCTGCCAGAAGCAAGCCGGCCGTCGGAACACATCAGACCCCCTTCCGGATCTCGAGGTTGGGAGCTGGGTGCCGAAGAGTTCATGATCTGGAGCTGTGTGAGTCGGCGTGCTCGGCTGCTGGCGGAGGGGTTGGCATTTTCATTCAAGTGCCTCAGAAGAAGGATGGACGTCTGAGAACCTGCCCTTGAGAGCCCCGGGGAGCAGAGGCTTATTACTCCCGTGAGTGGACCCAGTGACAGCTGTGTATTTGTTTGTGGGGGCGATAGGGCTGGTTACTGAATGTGGAAAGCGGGTGATAGCTGGGGAGATGGAAGGCTTGTTGTGGACACTGAGCTGCCCAGGGTGACACGGCCATCCCCCTAGGCGGACCCAGAACCGAGTGCTGCCCCTGCTTGGCCCTTCTGTCATTTGCACTCTCCTGAGAGGGGGCCAGTCCCGCCTGAGCCTCAGCACCTGCAGGGGCTCCTCGTGTGGGTTCTGGCTCTCACAGCCGCCCCTACCAGCCAGCATGTGCCCTGTTGGGGAGCTGATACCGTATGGCAGCGAGGCCTTCCACTGGGCTACAGCCGGTTCCCCCTGACCTCCTATTGGTCCAGATGGTCCCCTCGCAAGCATCATGGGATAAGCCTAACTCCTCTCCAGAGGTATCTGACCGGCCGCCCGGTCACTCAGTCCCCAGCTTCCAGCATGTCTCCGTGGTCACCTGCCCTGCCAGCCCTCCCACTCACATCCTTGTTCTCTGGACAGCACTGCAGTTTGCCAAACCCCATGTGAAAAGCCAGGAGCTGCCTCCTCATGGGCATAGGACTCACACTTCCCTTATTTCAGACACGTCTCCACCCACCTCCACCGCCACCCACCCCACCCCGCCTCCAGCATTTTTAAACCTAGCCTAAAATTGTCATCCTCTTATGACAACGGGGTTGCCTCTAACTCCCAGGTTTCCGGTTTTCCTCTACACTGCCATCAAGCCAGAGTTTCTCGGACAGCTTTGAGTGTGTGTGTGTGTGTGTGTGTGTAAAACCCAGCAGCGAGGTTTCGCTCCTCTCCTTGTACAACTTCTTTGATTGGTCTTAGATCATGGTTTCTTCCTGTTGGAATGGAACCTCCCAGCATGTGGGGGCCAGGCTCTTCCTCCTCCAGCTCTGCTGTCACAGAGTGACCCACATCCCCATGGTCCATGCCCCCCACACAGTGATGACCAGTCCAGAGACAGCTCGACTCCCACGGGGCCCCTGACACCCTGGAGATGACTCTTCAGCCCACCGTGCTGCCCACAGCATTTCCTTGCCTCCCGAAGCACGTCTAGGATAAAGTGACCAGGTTTTAACATTGGTAAAGGGGGACACCATTGACTTGGGGGGGGGGGGGGGGTAGCGGGGGTATATTCCCTTCCCATTCTCCCGCCGTTCTCTAGCTTGTGCTTTCTTTCCAAAAACGGGGACTTCTTTAAAACAGCCATGGGGCGCGGGGGGAAATTGTTGAAAATCAGGACGCCTGGTCACTTTAGGGTGACCTTCCCAGCAACGTCCGCTTAAAAAACCAGGCGCACTGCCACCAAGTCAGTGCTGGCTGCCTGCAGGACAGACGGGGGGTCCCTGACGGGTTTCCAAGACTGTGAGTCTTGGCAGGACCAGAAAGAGCCTCATCTCCCTCCTGCCGGTGGTTTGAGACTGCTGCGCTTGCCATTAGCAGCCCGATGCTTAACTCACTGCACCACCAGGGACCCTGAAAAGAAGCACCGAGGCAGGAGATGAAAAAGAAGATCAAATGCTGTCCTTGGGTGCCGTGGAGCTGCCTCTTCCTCAGAGCAAGCTCAGGACAAGAGGATAAAGCCCGGCCACGTCCGACCCGCCTGGCAGTTGCTAGCCCTGAGCCCCTTGTAGCAGCCGGAGTCCAGCCGTCTGCTCACCGCCTCCCTCTCTGTCGAGGCCCTTCCTCCTTACCCAGCATGGCACGGCCTCACCCAAGCCTCGCCGTTTTGACTTCTTAGGGGCATTCTGGCTGCACTTCTTCCAAGACAGACGTGGTTGTCCTTTTGGCAGTCCGTGGTCCTCTCCGTATTCTTCTCCAACACCACCATTCAAGGGCACCCACCCGCCTGCAGTCTTTTCACACGCAGAGGAGGCAGTGGAGAACGCCTGGGTACACCCGACTCCTCCAAGAAAGGCCTTTGTTTCTCAGCACTTTGGAAGAGGTCTTGTGCAGCAGATTTGCCCAAGGCAATGCGTCCTTTGCCCTCTTGACTGCTGCTCCCGTGAGCATTGATGGTGGATGCAAATTTGAACAAATCCTTGACGACATCGACCTTCTCTCCATTTATCATGATGTTGCCTATGGGTCCAGTTGCGATCATTTTGGTCTTCCTTACACTGAATTGTAATCTATCCTGAAACAGATTGAAAACCTCTCTCTCTCTCTCTCTCTCTCTCTCTCT
>PVJH01001548.1:0-22230 GCA_004026705.1 Nesogale talazaci | reverse complement strand
CCTCTGATTTACCCCCAAGGAACCCCAAGTTACTGTTTCTCTGCATTTACTGATCCTGGATTTCGTGTATAGAAAAGCAATAAAAGACTAAGAACAAAAATAAATAAATCAACAATGAAAGACTAGCAACAACAGATGGATTTTTAAAGCCCTCAATGTCTCAGAAGCAGAAAATATTAAAACGAGAACAATTTAAATGGCTCACCATGGGGATCAAATGACAGGGTCCTAATTTTAACCTAACAGCCTCGGCGACGGTCCACCTTCCAAAGAAGTCTGGTTGCTAGCGGGGCAATTCACATTCCTGGCCCCTGTTCACAGGGGACGGATTCACCAGGAACTTTCTCCACTTGTATTATCCTTTCACTTTTTTGTTTTTAACCGAAACAGCTTTAAAATGGGTCCAAAGGGAGATCCGATGACAAAATAGTACATTTCGATTTAACTACATCTGCCATAATCAGATTTTTTTTAATGATTCTATTGGGGGCTCTTACAGCTCTTATACCATTCCATACATCATTTGTATCAAGCACACCTGCACACATGTTGCCATCCTATTTCCAAATATTTTCTACTTGAGTCCTTGGTATAAGCTCCTCTTTCCCCCACCTTTTTTAAAAAAAAAAAACAGATCATTTTATTGGGGGCTCATACAACTCCCATCACGATCAATACATATGTCAATTGTATGCAGACATATGTACACATTTGCACACTTGTTACCATCATCCCTCTCAAAACATCCTCCCTCCACTTAAGCCCCCAGTATCAGCTCCCCATATTTCCCCTCCCTCCCCACTTCCCTCCCCCACCAACCCTTAATAACTTACACATTGTTATTTTTATTTGGGGGGGGGGCATCACTGCCCTCTGGTGGTCGTGGGAGTTATTACTTTTTTATATTGCATGCCGTCCAATGTGTCCCTTCACTCACTTCCCTGTTGTCCGTACCCCAGAGAGGAGGTTATATGTAGATCCCTGAAATTGGTTCCCCCTTTCTACTCCACCCTCCCAGTCTCACCACTCCCACCACTGGTCCTGACAGGATCGTCTGTCCAGAATTCCCCGTTTCCGGCTCCAGTGTGCACGCCCCGGTCCAGCTGGATTTGTCAGGTAGAAGTGGGATCATGATAGTGGCATCGTCGGATTTTGATGTGAAATGTCAAGAAAAGTTTGCATCAGAATCCCACCCCACACACATGATTTTTTTTTTTTTTTTTGGCATCCTGGCTCTCTGGTGGTGGGAGTAGGAGGCCCAGCCCCACTGCTGGAATTGAACCTCCGTCCCAGTGGGCCGCAGTCCCGCGCACAACCACTACGCCACCGGGGCTCAGCCCTCACACACATGATTTTTGTAAATAAAAGCAGCTCGTGTTTCAGTCACGGTGTTAGTTGGCGTTGTCAGTATGCATTCCTTAAACCTTTTATGACTGTGTTGCAAGCATTTTTTCATAATTTTCTTAGTTTTTGTGACTTTTGTGCTGTTTATAGATAAAATAAAACATGGGTCCTAAGAAAGAATTTTTTGAAAAGAATCATGATAAGGGGACTGAGCCCCGGTGGCGTAGTGGTTGTGTGTGGGACTGCAGCCCACTGGGTTGGCGGTTCAAATCCAGCAGCAGCTCTCCAGGAGCAAGGCTAGGATTCCTACTCCCACCACCAGGGGGCAGTGATGCAAAAAAAAATCGATAAAGGAACTAGTTAACTGTGTTATCAATATTGTTGATGACAATTTAGTAAACCCTTTTAGAAAAGTTTAGCAAATGCCAGCAGCAGACCACATTGGACAGATTTGGGGTGGAGGTGGGAGTGGGGGGGTGGCAACCAGGTCCTAGTGAAAAAAGACAAAAAAGGAGAAAAACTGAAAAACAGCTATCAGTTAATTTTATGGAAAGGGGTTCTTATCCTTCCCTCCAAAGAATGATTCTCTCCATCCTTCCTCTCCACATCCATGACCACAGATCCAGATCCTCACCAATCCCAAGGTAGAGGCCATATTGTCATTGTATTGACCCTGCAAGTGAATTTTGGGCTTCTGTCAGCCGTAGCCTCCTGCAAACCAGATGTTCACAACTTAAGCTCTGACACTGCTCCCTCCTTTAGATTTGCATTATATTGTTTACAATCCTTCAATCACACAGTCCAATGTGCTTCTTCCAAGTGCATCAACTTAGTTGAAGCCTCACTTAGTTGGCTTCTTGCTCACAAACAAGCCGTAAAGATTCCAGACTCTATTCTCTTGGATAGCTGGGCACCATCTCACAGATGTTCTTCATGGAGAATTTCATCCTGCCCTAGGCCTTGAACTCTGTACCACTAATCCCTTCACCATGCCCACCTGGATGCCCCATAAAAACCCAAACCAAACTCATTGCTATCAAGTCCATTCCTTGTTGTAGATTTTTGTAGCAACCCTAGATAGTATTTTCTCATGCTGTAAATCTTTAGAGGAGCAGACAGCCTCATCTTTCTCCCTCCGAGAAATCACTTGGTTTGAACTACAAACCTCTGTTGAAACATGACAGCCGGCCACCCGCTCTCACCCTCTTGTGTACACATCACCCGCCTTTGCCTCCTATCTGTAGGCAAGCTGGCTTCTGTTTGGGACTCGTGAGGAAGCTGTTTCTGACTCAGTCAAGCTTCCTACTATGGCCAAATCCAGCCCAATTTCCGGGACAGAGCAGGCAAAGTCCACGATTTAAGGGTTCCCCAGCCGAAACGGGCCATTGGACGGAAGTCAGTATATTTTACTTAGAGGGAGACAAGCATTGCTCAAGGATGTGCCGTTCCTTAATTCTTTGATCATGGGGCACATCTGGCTAAGCTGGCTAAACTCATTTCTGATTTCCCTTTATTTCTGCTGAGCTGCCTCCAGGACCTGAACTTTGATCGGGGCGGGACTCATCGATTCATTTGCTTGGAGGCCAGCAGAGGCCAAAGCTCAACCTCTTGTCAGAATAAAATGTTCTCCCTTGGCTCAATGAACCCTTCTCCCCATTAACCTCTGTCTTTATCATGGCGCCCCTTCCGTCCGGGCCTTCGCCCCCCACCCGGTGTAATCACTTCCCGGGCCAGTAGGAGCCTGTCTTTGAGGTGGCAGCTTCAATCTCGAAAACCGGGACACCCCGCCCACCTCTCCTGCACCTCGCCAAGGTGGAGAAAAGTCCTTCACCAGGGGCTCAGGGATGCTTCAGGAGGAGCGGTGCGAACTTGGGCATTTTTTTACCCACCCCAGGCCGGCGTGGTTGTGTGGTGGGGCCTGTAACATCTGGGAGGCAGGCAGGACCTTTGGCCCAGGGTCACCCTGCACCTGTGGAAGGGATGCAGGCGGGCGGGGTTGGGAGAAAGTCAGGCAAGAGTCCACAAGGGACAACTGGTATCTGTCAGCCTCTGCCCACAGGAAAGTGGAGGGGCATCCCAGCAGGGGGTGATGCAGGGGTAAACCCTCCCCTCTGTCCCCAGATTCCCTCTCCTGCATGACTGATGGGTTGGGACCATGCAGCCATTTTCCTGGCTCAGGAGTGAGTGTCTTTGACCTGAGGGAGTATCTAGGGTGGGGGGTGGGGGCTGACCCCAGGGGCAGGGCCCTCTGGGCTACTCCACTGGTAACCACCTCCTGTGCTTTTGCAGAAGGGCAGCAGGGCAGGGCAGGGGATGTTACTGCCCAGCACATCATCCCGGCTGCATGGAGCTGGGAGAGGAAGGGAGCCCATGGCCTGAGCTGTGTGAGCTGTTTCCCCCGTGAGGCCAAGCTCAGGCCCTGGTGACACTGGCTTTCCTGGGTAGCTGACCTCCAAGAGTGACCAACCCCCGCCCGGGAGGAATGCAGGGAATCCGTCGCTCCTTGGCCCTCGGGCCCCCAGAGTTCAAATCCCGAGCTGCGAAATTGTGGGACAGTTGTTTAGGGTGGAGCTTCACAAAAGCAGAACAAGACAGAAACCCCTTTCCCTGGCGTCGTTTCGGGCTTCTGGAAGGCTCTGTAGGGTTTTCTTGGCTGTAGATTTTGACAGGGCAACAGGGCAGATCTCCAGGCCTTTGTTGCGCGGCACCCCTGCGCGGGTGCCACCATCATCTGTTGGCATCACTCGGTGACCTAAAGTGGGGATAGGAACTAAGGTTTTTTTTTTGTTTTTTGTTTATTCATTTTATTGGGACTCATACAACACTCATCATAATGTATACATACATACATACGTTGTGTCAGTAGTTACATCTTTTCTGGGATGGGGTGGGGTGGGGTTAGGAACTAAGGTTTTGTTAAAATGAGCCGAGCATCGCTTGTGGGGAGATTAAAGGATTCGGACGAAGTATTCAGCATGACCCTGGGAAATCAGTCAGTGCTTGGGAAGTGGTAGCCATTGTCCGGTGCCATTGAATTGGGTCCAACTTGCAGCTTCCCTGAACACAATCACAGGAAGCACTGCCTGGTCCTGCCCCCTGCTCACATCATTCTCCTATTGAGCCCCCAGACTGCGGCCATGGTATCCACCCAGCGCCGGAGTGTCTTCCTCTTTTTTAATACTCCCTCTACTTCACCAAGCCAGAGGCCCCCTTCTCCAGGGACCGGTCTCTCCTGGAGTGTCCAACGGGCGTGAGATGAAGTCTTGCCATGCTTGCTTCTAAGGAGCATGCCGCCTGTACGCCTTCCCTCCAAGACTGACCTGTTTGCTCTCTGGACGGTGCATGGCACTGTCAATAGTCCTTGCCAGCTCCCAAATTCAGGCACATCGATTCTTCTTCAGACTGCCCTAGCCTGTGTCCAGCTCAATAAGTATCAACTCAAAGTAGACTTACTGCGATCGAATTGACTTCCACTCATGGTGCCTGTGGTGTTTACATCATCGGGTGTCGATTAGGCACTTGAGAAGATTAAGAATGAAGGGGTGGAATCGGATCACAGCCCATGAAGCCTCTGTGCGGGCATGGCCTTCTGCTGAGGATTCTGGGAACTCTGGTATTTCCTCTGTGGTGGCGAGAGACACGCTCTCTCTCTCTGCCATCCCCTGAGTGGTGCTCTACTGACAAGACACATGGTGCCGTGTTGATAGACCCTGTGCCCTGGCAGCTGAAGGAGCCACGTGGAGACCCCTGCCAGTGCTGAGATGCTTTTACCGCCACTGGATCCACAAGACTTTGCACCCACCGGCCTGTGAACTTCCTGCACTCGGCGTCATTGCATGTGTTTTGTGAGCCTGAAGAGGACTTCATAGATTGGTATTGGACATATGGGCTAATACCGTACTTATGGACTTGATCTAGACTGGGCTGGGATGTTTTCTTAATATACAACTGCTCTTTTCTATAAAGTTCTTTCTTTTTTTGTTTGCTTGTTTTTTTTGGGGGGGGGGCATCACTGCCTTCAGGTGGTGGGAGTAGGAGGCCCAGCCTTTGCTCCGTGGAGCTGGAATTGAACCTCCATCCCAGGGGGCCGCAGTCCCGTGCACAACCACTACGCCACTGGGGCTCAGTCCTAAAGTTCTTTCTTATGCACATGAATATCTATGAATTTGTTTCTCTAGTCAGCCCAGACTCACACAGCATCCCTATAGAACAGAGCAGAACTGCCCCTGAGGGATTCCCAGGCTGTGAGCCTTTAGAAGAGCAGAAAGCCTCATCTTGCTCCAAGAGAATGGCTAGTGGTTTTGAACTGCTGGCTTTGTGGTTAGCAGTCCACTGTATAACGTATCTCATCACGCGGGCTCCACAATAAGTGTGTGGTGTCGTTGTGGCTGTTCTGTTGGAAAGCAGCTTCTGATTGAGTTCCTCCAGTCTCTCACCTGACTCAGGAACTTCCGAGGGTGCAAGGGTGTTTGAGCTGCAGCTCGTGAAGCAAGGAGGTGATCAGGGGTGAGCCTATGACAATGCCCTAGATTAAAGATGACCCTTGTCCCGCAGCCTGCATGTACGGTTCTCAGTGGCGTGCTTGCAGGGCGTGGGACGTACATCTGTGGGGAAGGAGTGCTTGGCAGACTGCTCACCATTCGCTCAGGAAACCCCATCTATTACGCATGCACTGTGTGCAACTGCGGGAACAGTGCCCCCTCCTGAGCTCAGCCTGTGTCTGGGGAGCATTCAGAGTCTGGCCAACACCCAGAAGGTAAACCGGGTCCCTTAGCACAGCTTGTCCTCCTCCCTGGAGCCATCCCAATGGGGGGGTGCTCAACGCGGGGGGTCCTCAAAAATGGATTTTTTCAAAGATATGTATTTAATTTTTTTTTGTAACCAAAACAATCTTGTCACCTTTAAAGTACTCTCCGTGGAACTTAAAATATTTGTCAAGTCTGCAATTCCATTCTTGGAAACACTTTTCAAGCTCACTTCTTTGGATGGCTGACAGCACCTCCCCTGTTTTTTTTCTCCACCTCTTCTGCATCCTCAAATAACTGCCCTTTCATGACCCCTTTTTTGCAGAAGCAAAAAGAAGTTGCATGGAATGAGGTCAGGTGAGTAAAGTGTGTGGGGCGAGAGAGGCATGCTGTTTTTTACACACACAAAAAAAAATGCACTGTATGAGCAAGTGTAGTGTCGTGCTGGCAAAGCCAGTCCCCAGCTGCCACAAATTAGGCTGTTTATGTAGCACACTGTTACACAATCTTTTCAGAACCTCCAAGTAGAAAACTTGATTAAGTTTGACCTGGTGGAATGAACTCCAAATGTAATATGAGTGAACATTCCTACCCTGTTCAAGCAAAACTGCTGTTACAAAAAAATTCCCTGTGACCAAAGAGAACCTTCCCAGGTGCTGCCGCTGGGTGCACCAACTCAGAGCGAGTTGCCTGATGCTCACCTATCGAGGAAAAATGAGTACTATGTTAGCTCCGCTCAGCCCAGCTGAATTCCAGTTTTGTTTGGATAGCCCCTCACTTTTACTTTGCTTACCTGTTCTGGAATAAATTAGGGACGTCATCCCATGTTGTCTTCAAACATCATCGCATCAGATCCCAGGAAAAGGAAGGATCACACCTACGAAAATTAACCATGACTTCTGAGAGTCGCTTGCCAGTCATTCCACAAGGTTCCTCTCATGGTTTAGGGGCTTCCATGTTGCCGCCAACCGCAAGAATGCAGCAGCTCTTCCTTGCAAGAAAGAGGAGGTGTCCTCCTTCCATACAGAGTCTCAGAAGCAGGACCATTCTACCCTGTCCCACGGGTTCCCTGTGAGTCAGAATGGACCGGACGGCCGCGTGTGAAGGGTTTTGTTTTAAAGGGACCCGTGGTCAGAGCACTGCCTGTCTTTGGTGGCTACCCACTCAAACCACTCCCGTCAAAGAGGTTGCAGCCCTGTCCGTTTCGCATCGCTGCTTTTTTTTTTTTTTTGGAGTGGGGGGGGGTGGGGGGCGGGCGTCATTGCCTCTGGTGGTCGTGAGCGCTACCCAGTGCTGCTCCTGAGAGCCGCCGCTGGATTTGAACCGCCAAACCCGCGGGCCACAGTCCCGCACTCAGCCACTTAACGCCACCGGGGCTCAGCCCACCGCATCGCTACTTCTAACCCAGAGCGCTTCTCCTGCCCTTTCCCTTTCTATCACACAGGCTTTTCTGCAGAGCAGGCCGGTGGTCCAGGGGTCTGCGCCTGCACATTTCCTCCTGCCGCCCTTCAGCGTGACCTCCGACGTCACGGGCACCTCCTACGGCTGTTAGGTCCTGGGGTCAAGTTGATTCCAGCTCCTGGTGGTGCCTCTGGGTGGCATGGAGCTGCCCCAAAGCGGTTGCTTGGGTGCGCTCTTGATGGATGCCAGATCTGTCTCTGGGGAAGGAGCCCTTGGGTTGGTTTGAACCAACAACCTATTGGTTAGCTGCGAGGCACTTAACCATTTGTGTCACTAGGGTTCCTGGGCATTCCCTCTAAGTGTGAAGATGGTCTCAAGGTCATCAGGGGCAAACATCTGCCCTTGTACCCAGCTTGAGGCCCCATGCCTCTGGGTTCTGCTAAGCAGGTGCACTGGGAGCAGGGGAGGACGGGTGGGTGAAGAAGGGACCTCAGAGTCCCACCAGCATGGGAGGGAAGCTTTGGCCCTGGCCAGTCATTGACAGGTTCCAGCAGATGGGGGTCAGGGGAGTGGGCAGCCTTGTCATCCAGAAAACGCTAGTGGGCTGTCCTGACCCAGCCTGGAAGGAGAGGCTCCAGGTAGATGTCCTCATCGCTCCCTGGGCCTTCCTCTATCTGCTGGCCTTCACCAAGCTCTGCTCCCAGGGCCTTCCCTGCCCACCAGCGACAAGCGTGCCTGCCGCCCTGCGAGTTCCTGGCTGCTGCCTGCCCCCCAGCTGCCCCTCAGGATGGCAGCTTCCCATCGAGCACCTGGCCAGCGACTCACCTGACTCAGGAGCCTCGCAGAGTGCTTACCACGCGAGATATGGTGAGATACGGTGGCGCGTAATGGAATGGAGCAATCAGGGACCAGCGGGTGACAGTCACCCTCGGGTGACGGTGGCCTGGCCGGTGACTGCAGAGGAAGTGTGGTGTGCTGAGTGCCATCCGCCCCCACCCAAGACTGCAAAGGGCAGGGCAGGGTCCGGGGTGACCTGGCTGTTTCTCCCACAAAGATGACCGCTCCCAGACCTGGGACGACAAAAATGAGTGGCGGGTCGCAGGTCACCCAATTGGGGGTGAACAGGGATGCGCTGCAGCTGAGGCTGGGGGCGGGGTGGGCTTGCCGGAGCTAGCAGTACACTTCCCACGCCTCTTCCTCCTCCTCGGCCCAGCACCTCGGAGCCCACCCACCCTGGTCCCCCCCCGGATCACAGGGGTCCCCGCAGACTCGATGGCCGCTGTCTTTGACAAACAGATTCTGTTTTGCGATCAGCTCTGTCTGCTCGG
Source organism: Nesogale talazaci (assembly GCA_004026705.1). Classification (NCBI taxonomy): domain Eukaryota; kingdom Metazoa; phylum Chordata; class Mammalia; order Afrosoricida; family Tenrecidae; genus Nesogale; species Nesogale talazaci. The sequence continues at coordinate 13,412 of PVJH01001548.1, read as the reverse complement.
AGACGTGGACACCACGTGGCGCGAAGTCCCACCGCCTGCACCGCCTGAACAGTCGGAGCCCAGGACATCCAAATACCTCCCCGAACAGCCCAGGGCAGATCTGGCCACGCCCCCAGAGCCGTGCGGTGATTTCGACTGTGCTGTTGCGTGGCAGCCGCGGGTCGTGCCTCTGCGATTCTTCCTTTAAGCTTTGTAAGCAAAGAACAGGACACACGAGATGCGCAGACGAGCGTTCGTCCGACTTCCCCTACGAACCGGGGCCAACTCTTCCCGGCGCCTACACACCGGGTTTAAGGACGGCCACGGCGGGAGCTTGTCATCATCCGGGCGCCAGCCCGTGCAGGAGCAGGCGATGGAGCCTGCGGTGTCCAAACCATAGAATGACCCATTTCACAGTGCCTACTGCAGATCTTAAGTGATGTGTGACCTCACTAACAATCTAGGAGAAGAATCATCTAGGAGCACAACAAAGCCTTCCCTGGCCGGTCCCCCAGCACCCCTTAGCCAGGCTCCCCCTCCCTCTGCCCCTCCTCCCTCCATGGCAGAGTTTGGGCAACGCGTGACTCTCTCAACCCAGGGGGAGGCCAGGGCCACTTGGTCATAAATCCTGTGCACCCAGCAAATAAGAACCTATGAATTATAGCATTTGGCTTGGAGGATAATTCCTTTGTCTGGTGTTTTTGTTTTTTTTTTCAAGTTGAGTTCTTTTTTTTTTTTTCTTTTTCTTTTCCTTTTTTCTGCGTTAGCCTTCAAATGCTGAACAGGTGTTGCATTCAACTTCCAGCCAAGGCTTGTGGCTTGGAGTGGGCAGAGAGCCAAGGGCCTGGGGAGAGGCTGTGGCTGGGCCCAGAGCCAGCGGGGAAGCGGGTGAGGGGCCTCTGCTTTGGGCTGCGCCTACCGGCTCGAGGGAAGGGGATTCTGTTCCTTGGGAGGGAGGTCATGAGAGGTTCGGGAGGGTGCGTTCTCTAGAGGATCACCTCGCCCTGGCCCTTAGGGGGTTCAGGACCCCTCTGGAACTGGGGGGGTCCCAAGCTGAGTCCTTGCCTCTGGGCACCTTTCTGGAAAACCATCTTTGGCTTCCCCAATGGAGCTCATCACCTCCCCACTGGAAAATTAAAAAAAAAAAAAAAAAAGTAAGAAAAACAAAGGCCTTGCACCTGGCAGCCCTCTGGATACAGGCTTCAACAAAGTTGTGTCAAACTCCTGCTGTCTGGGCTCTCCTACGGCCCTGGAGCGCAGGCCAATTAGGGAGCGGGAGTCTGACCCAGGGCTGAGGAGGGAGCTTTGTTTGGGTGTCGAACAGGCTCTTCCTCCCTAAATCATATGGATGGTGTTGGGCAGCGCCCAGCAGAACACAGGCCTGTTCCACCTTGCCATGCATCTCGCTCACTGACCTTGGTCAGCCGCCTCCCTGTGACCAGTTCACTGACCCCGCAAGGGGCCCCTATCAAAGCTTTCTGCTGCCCTTGTGGGGTTGGGTTTATTTTATTTTATTAGCATTTCTTGAGGCTTCTCTGTGTACATGGTACAGTGGAGAGTGCTTTAACAATAAGGCCGGAAAGCACTGCCTTTGAATCAATACTAAAATTCTTAGAGACTCTGTAAGATCTTAGTGACCCTAGAGACCAGCGTAGAACCAGTCCAGAGGATTTCCAAGACTTTAAGTCCTTGTAGGAGCAGACTGTAGTATACTAGGTTATGCTACACTACACTATCGGCTGTTGAGTCAACACGGACTCAGGATGGGGTAGAACTGCCCCTGTGGGTTTCTAAGGCTGTAACTCTTGGAAGGAGTAGAATGCCTCTTCTTTCTTCCTCCTCCTTCTCCCAGGGAGCAACTGGTGGTTTCGAACTGCTGACTCTGCAGTTAGTAGTCCAACATACCATCTGCTACACCATCAGACTTCTTTGGGTAAGAGGAGCAGTCGTGCTTCGTGAGTGCCAGGCACCATCCAAGGTGCCCTGCTTGTGGTGGTTCATATAATGTCCAGCAGCTTTTGAATTAGAGGCCTCTTCCTCGCCTCTTCGATTACAGGGGATGAACCTGGGGCACAGAGAGGTTGAGTCCTTGGACCAGCTGGAAGCCCCAAGGATCTGGGGCCTGGCATGTGAGCTGGTGCCACCACGTAAGCTTAGTTCTCTTCTTTGAGCCCCATGACCTCGCCCTGAGCACTAGTGCGTGGCCCGGTTCCACAGCTGTTAACATTCAAGGTCACCGTCACCTTGTGCTTTACCCGCCTCTTGCTGGGAAGGCCATGGCCAAAGAAGAGTTAGGGGGCTTCAGAGGGACAGGGGAAGTCCCTCTTGGCATGAGGGGTGGGAGGGAGACTTAGCAGGAAACACTTTGTGTTTCAGAGGAAGGGCCCCACTTTGTGCCTCAGAGGAAGGTTTCCGAGGCACTCTCTCATTCTTTGTGCAGTGCAAAGTCATCGAAGCCTCACTCGGAGGCCAAGGAACAGGACTTCCTCTCCCAGCCTCCCTGGCCCGACTCTCACTGACCATGCCCTGTGCTGTGGGAGAGGGGCCTCCAGCCAGGTGGAGCCACCTCATGAGAGGCACAAACATCACAGGAGAGGACAGGCCAGCTGCCACTGGCCCCTCAGCACAGATGGTGCCTGCTGGAGTTTTTTGGTTTTGTTTATGCATTCTTCTTCTTTGCATATCTATCCCTGAGGTTTCCAGGAGCTAATACTTCTGAAGTGGACAGCCGCGTCCTTCTTCCTGGTCCGCTCTCCGTCTGGAAGCTCTGCTGAAACTGCCGGTCTGCTGTGGGGGTTCTACTGGTGTCTGAGATCCCAAAGCTGTAGCTTCCGGCATCACAACTGCACTCGAGTCACCACAGTGCAACAGAGGGCGGACAAGTCCCCGGAGAAGGGCGTCGTGCTGGGTAAAGTGGAGTGGGCAGTGAAGAAGACAGGCCGGGCAAAATGGAGGGGCCCAGAGGCTGCAACAATGGAGTCACACGTGAGAAGGAGGGTGAGGACAGGACAGGGCGGTGCGACTCTGCGGTACCATCCACAGCACGAACCAACAACTACACACACACACACACACACACACACACGGGGTTTGTTCTGAACAGATGAGTCTACTCTCCCCTTTGGTGGGGGCGCGGGTGCTGCAGACAATTCTCTCAAGTAACTCACATGCTTTGGCCCTGAGGGGGGTGTCTTCAAGAAACAGGTCCAAAAAAGACCCCTACCCACCCCACCTCACCCCCAGGGGGAATCTGCAGGGCCAGTTCAACTCAAGACAGAGGGGTCTGCTCAGAAAGGAATGGAAAGGTTTGGGGGATGTCAAAGGGATCATCTTGATAGGTTTCTCACAGACTGCAGGATGATCATTTGGGTTGAAAGCAAACGCTTTCAGAGCAGGGAACTGTGAGCTGGTGAGGAAAAGGCCAGGGGACCCTCCCAGAGGATTGTTTAGCTGTCACGACAACGTAGAGGCCCATTGTCTCGGCTCCCAGGGCTGTCCTAGGAGAGCTTCAGAACCCAGATCTTACCTCTTCAGGCTTCTTTTTTTTGGGGGGGGGCATCACTCCCTCTGGTGGTCGTGGGAGCTACCCACCCTTGCTCCTGGAGAGCCGCTGCTGTTTTTGAACCACCAAACCCACGGGCTGCAGTCCCGCACTCAACCACTACGCCACTGGGGCTCAACAGGCTTCGTTTTATACTGTGCCCTCCCCCACCGCACCCCCCAAAAAAACCCAGCAACATTGAAAAGGAACCCAATTGGAGACCCTCCAGGATAGCCAATGTGTCCCTTTGAGGTGTGACAAATGGAAGCGGGCATTATCCTTTGGAGAGGTATGAGAGAGCTGGAAGCCTGGAAGGTCCTGTCAGCTATATTTCCACCACGCCCACTGCTGCCACAGTGCCCACAGCACCCTCCCTAGGGTGTCCCAGACTGCCAATCTTGGGGGCAGCCGAGGGCTCATCTCTCTCCCTTGAAACTGCTGGTGGGGGTGGGTTTGAACCATGACCTTGTGGTGAACAGGCCAGCCCATACTCAGCGACACTACCAGGACTCTTGGTCCTGCATCTTTAAGCTACTTAGAAAAAAACAAGCATCCATCGAGCTCAGGAGCAACAAAGCCCACCATAAAAGAAGCTCACTTGCCTGTGCGATCATGAAGTGCTGAAACAATCAGGTATCAGACATCAAAGAACAAAAATCAAAATCAATGGATCAATTGACTCCCGATACGATCGCTGAAGACAAATGGAGACAGAGGTAAACAGAGGGGAAGAAACGGATGGTACCAAGCTACCAAATGATTAAGTGTCTGGAGTCTCAAAGACTTGAAGATAAACGAGTCACCGTTCAGCGCAGACGCAGCAAAGCCCACATGGAAGAAGCACACCAGCCTGTGTGATCAAGAGGGAATGAAGGGAGCAGGGACCAAGCATCAAAGAACAAGAATCACATCATTACGAATGAGGGGGAGAGCAGGGTGGGAGCCTAAAGCCCACTGGTGGGTAATTGGACACCCCTTTACAGGGAAGTCACGGGGAGGAGACAGACCAGTCAAGATGCAGCATACAACTTTCCTGTAGTTCCTGAAGGCTTCCTCCCCCTAACCATCATGGTCTCAAATCTACCTTACAAATCCAGCTGGACTGGAGAAGGTACACTGGTAGAGATGAGAGCTGGAGATATGGGGAGCCCAGGACAGATGAGCCCCTCAGGGCCAGAGGTGAGATTGGAGCTACTGGATGGGTGGAGAGAAGGTGTGGTAGAGAGATGGAACCAAGTGCAAGGATATACACATAACCTCCTATCTGGATGACAGACATCAAAGGAGTGGGCTGGGGGAGAGGTCGGGCAGTGTAAGATATGACAGAACAATAATAATTTATAAAGTATTTAGGGTTGGTGGGGAAGGGAGAGCTGGGGAGGAGGGGAAAGGATGGGAAGCTGATAGCAAGGGTTTAAGGGGAAAAGTGGATATTTGCAGACATGTGAAGGTGCTTGGCACAGTATATGTACTTATGTAGTGTGAAAAACAATGTACGAGCCCCCAATAAAATGATTTTTAATAAAAAATGTTCTGGAAAAAAAAGAAAAAGCATCTCGGTTGCTTGCCACGTAGGCCACCTCGTGGGCCTCTCTGAACCAGCTGCACGTTTTGCAGGCAAGCGGTTCCCGACCAGCGTTGGGCTCAAGAATGAGCTAGGAGGGCTTGCGGGCCCCTGGATGAATGTCTTAGAAGCTGCCATTCAGCGTCTAAATCAAGAGTTCACCATCTTTGTACTGTTCCATACATTGACAGAGGACTGCCCTTCTTACTGTTCTAGAAGCACACGTGTGTGGTCCCAGAGGTAACAGTGGTTGGGGATTCCCAGCCACTTACCGGGCTGGCTTCCTGGGGTCAGGCGCAGCAGGGGACCGGTGGGCAGGGGCAGGAGGGTAAAAACTGGCCCCAGGCCTGCGCAGCTGGATGTTCCAGTCGGGCCTGTTGCTTCACTTGCTTGAAACCCACGACGCCGCCCAGCCCGGGGATTCCCGAGGGGGCTCCGTTCTTGGCAGCCTGGCCTGCGGGGGCGAAGCACCACCTGGAGACCAGCAAAAGTCTCCTGGCTTTCCACCCTTCTCCCCCCTCGCCCTCCTCCCTGCCCCTGTCGGGCTCCTACCATCTGCCACATTGGAGCTTGGAGAATAAAGCCGCGTTGGGACTGCACCCCGACGTCCCCAGCTGCTCTGCAGAAAGAAATGCGGTCAAAGGGCACCCAATTAGCTGTGGGGAGGGCACGCTGGACCCTCGACCGGCGTCCATGCTCAAGAGACAGGCAGGCACTGGGAGCCTGGCACTTCTGCCTGTGGACAAGGAGGGGGCCCCATGTCCCAGGGACGGGTGAACAAGACTTGGTCAGTTCCCACCCCAGGACCCTTGGGAGAAGAGGGAGGAACAGACCTTCTCTGGCCTGCTCTCCTCCCACCGCTGCCCTGGGCGGCACAACTACCCGGCTCTCCTTCTCCCCAGATGGTCATCGGGTGGCCCTGAGGGGCGGTGCGGCTTGGGCCCGACCAGGATGGCTGGGGGCGGGGCCGATGCCCTGGGGGGCGGAGTCCGAGACTCGTGACCTGCCAGACCTGTGACCCAAGCCAAGCCTGGCAGGGCCCAGTGAGAGGGGTCAGGAGTCTGTGGTCCTCAGGCGGCCTCGCCTGTGATCAAGCAGGCCGTGGTTTCCTGGAAGGCCTTGTTTTCCTGCCCCCGGCACCCCAGCATCCCGGGCCTCTCACACTGGACGTGCGGGCTCCTCGGCCATTTGGACCTGAAGAACCCGAGTGTGCGCGTGGACCTGGCGACCAGGGCTTGCCCGGGGGTGCTGACATGTCAGAGCTCAGGACTCCCGCCACGGTCACCCTGGTCTGCCGGGCAGACAGACAGTGGGCTTTCCCCCACAGACTCCCCCACCCCACCCCGCATCTGCACCCTCATCCCCTGGTTCCGCCCTCCATCAGCAGGGTGCTTTGTGCTGCCCTGGGCTTCTGTGGATCATGGACTGATTGATGCCACGGGGAGAATTGTTCCTCCAGGACCCTAAATTTATTTAATAAAAGGGGCTGGGGTGTGTGTGTTGATGAGGATGAGACCAATGAGGAAATGTCTCATTAAAGGACTGTTCCATCTACCATCCATTTAAACAGGTCCCTCACACCCTGGTCTGGATGGCACCTGTCTGTGAGCTCAGGACACCTGGTGTGGCAGGTGTAGTCAGCGGTCAGGAGAGCCCCTGACAGGGTACGTGGGAATGTTCCCCGGGGGGGCAGGCTTGGGGTTTCTCTGGGCTCTGATCTGATCTGTGGTTTGCTCAAAGTCCTCTCACAACCTAAGAAGAGCCAGCTCCTGGGACCCAGAACAAGGTGCGGACAGCATACAGCTGGCCTTTCTCTGATCTTAGGGTCACCATGACTCAGGAGAGGGACTCTGGGGGTGTAAGGGCTACACATGGGTCACTACAAGGTGGGAATTTCTTAACCTCCAGCTGCTCCATGGCAGACTGGCGAGGTTTTTGCTCCCATAAAGAGTACCAGTCTGGGAGACCCACAGGGCCGGGCCTGTCCTCTGAGCCCATGGCTATCATGGCCTGGAGGTGTCTTCACAGCTATGGGAGGGTGGGTGGGTGGGTTCTCTCCAGAATACCCTTTACTATTTTACATAATATTTTCAATAATATTTAAGCATACATGCTTGTAATGTGGTCTGATATCCAGATGTCCCAGCCTCTGCAGTTAAACCAGCTGAGGTGGGGAGCGTGCAGGCAGAGGAACATGTAAGATATGACAATAATAATAATTTATCATTTATCACGGGGTCACAAGGGTCGGGGAAGGAGGGAGGGTAAGAAGAAGAGCTGATACCCAGGGCTCAAAAGAAAGTAAATGTCTTGAAAAGAATGATAGCAACCTATGTACAAATTTGCTTGATACAAAGGTTGGATGGATTATTATAAGAGCTGTAAGAGCCCCCAGTAAAAATGATCTTTTTAAAAAAAATTTTTTGAAGGGGGGCATCACTGCCTCTGGCGGTCGTGGGCGCCGCCGCTGGATTTGAACCGCCAAGCCCGCGGGCCGCAGTCCCGCACTCAAACCACTTACGCCACCGGGGCTCAGCCCTAAATTGATCTTTTAATTAAAAAAAAAAAAAAAGATACACTTCATACTCAGTGAGTACTCATTGATCAAAGAAATAGATGGGAGGAACTGAGTCCCGGTGGCATAAGTGGTTGAGTGGACGGGGACACAGCTCCCACCGCCGACGCAAACTGACAAGGGAGCCGCAGGATGGAGCAGCCCCAGCACCGGGCAACGCTCCCAGCTGTAACTCCTAAAGCAGATCTGGAGCCAGAGCCGTTATCCACCGCTGCCCTCCCCTGTAGCCCCAGAGCCAGGTGGGGTGGGAATGAGTGCTGAAGAAAGGGGCCAGGGGCGGTGGGAGTCCCAGGAGAGCTCCAGACCACGCACTGGGCTTTACGCTCCAGGGGCAGCCAGAGAGAAGCTGTTGCAGCCGCTGTGGGTGTGAGGCGTCATCGAGTCGGTCCTCCCTCATAGCACAACAGAGTGAAACCCCGCCCGGTCCTGTTCTTACGTCCGAGCCCATTGCCTCCGCCACTGCGTCACACCGTCTCGCTTCGTCTCTGCGCCTGCACTTGACCAAGCACAAGGCCCTTCTCCAGGGGCTGGTCCCTCCTGACACCGTGTCAGACGAAGTCTTGCCATCCTTGCCGCTAAGGAGCATGCTGGCCGTACTTCTCCCGAAGACAGACTTGTTCGTCCTTTTAGCAGTCGGGGGGACTTTGGACAAGGTATGCCGAACTCATCATTTTCTGTTCACCTGTAGAGTGGGGCTGAAGAAGAGGCGTGTGTGAGCGAGTACAGGAAGCTTGCTGGTGACTTGGCATTAGATGGCTAACTTCAAGGCCAATGGTTCAAACCCACCAGCTGCTCCTTTGGAAAAAGCGGCTCCCCTAAAGACAGATTTACAGTCTTGGAGACCTGATCTATTCTGGGTCGCTGGGCATCAGGATCGACTCCTGGCAGCGGGTGATCTGATTTGGCAAGCAGTTACTGTATTTTTCAGACCCTAAGGCGCACTCCCCCCCCCCCCAAGGGGGAGAAAACCGAGGGCACATCTTATGGTCTGAAAGTGTGGTACCCCAGAACATTTTAGTATACTGGTACTATTTGGTTCAGAATATTTTTTTCTTGTTTTCCTGCTCTAAAAACTGGGTGTCTTTTGATTGGCTGTGTCTGATAGTCCAAAAATACGGTAAGTGCATGAAGGAGTAACATGATCCCTGGTATGCAGTTTAAGTGTTCGCTAAAACTAGCTAGATGGACAAGACTATCTTGAAATGTGGATTTGGGAGGAGGGAGAGCATGCAGGGTCTGAGGGTAAGTGCTACAGGGAAGACAGGTCACAGAGAGGGGGAGAGGAAATAGGGAGGTTGGCAAAGCCCAGGGGAGGCCAGGCGTGGGCTCAAGGTGGGGCTCCCTGTGGAAGCTCCACGGGCCACCGTGCTGCAGGGTGGGACTGAAGCATTGAGATCATTGGGCTGATGGTGGGTTCAGCCTGCTGTCTGGCAGCCTGTTCGGCTGGGTGCTGCCTCCACTGCCCTTCAGCAAGGGACCCAAAGCCCAGTCCCGCCAGTGGCTGGAGGTTTTCTCCAGGCTTTGCTCTTTCCAAAGCAGAGCTCCAGGTCTTTCTTGCTCAGAAGAACAAACGGACCCATCTTGGAAGAAGTACAGCCAGACACTCAAGCGGAGGGGCAACGAAAAAGAGGGCGTGCCCTCGGCAAGAGGGGTTGGCACAGTGGCGGCGACTGACGATGGGAAGAATTGGGACAAGTGGGAGGACTGGGCGGGGATGAGTGTCGTTTGGTTCTGCTGGGCACAAGCTGGCTGTGGGTCTGACCTAACTGTACGGCGCTGGGCAAGAACAACTGATCTTTCTTAAAGGGAGCCTGGCTCTCAGCTGCCGACCTTGCCACTCACATCAAGTGCTTTCCCATCTCCTTCCTGCAGGGACTCCTTGAGCTGGGGACCCGGGGATCAAAACCAAACCAGCTCACTGTCATAGAGTCCACTCTGACATGTAGTGACCCTACAGGGCAGGACAGACCTGTCACTGGGAGTTCCTGAGACTGTTACTCTTTCCAGGGGAAAACAGTCTCATCTTTCTCCCTTTGGGGAAGCTGGTGGTTTCAAACCGCTCACCTCCAGATTAGCAGTCCAAGGCCTATGCCACCAGGGCCTCTTTTGTGGGGATGAAAGGAGGCCGGCAATTCCAGAGTTGGTCTCTGAGTCGTGACTATGAAGGGAGGGAGGGGTGTGTGCAGTCCACAGTGGCCCTGACTGTGGGTCGCCAATGGGTCACATCCATGTCCTTTCGGCAACCCTGGACATCAGAGTCGCTACCCCCGAGGCTCATGATCACTCAGCAGCACTGCACGGAGAAGGATTCAAGCAGAGACTTCCTTCCAATGCAGTCGAACGTGTTCTTCCACCTCTGGGGAGTGGCCGCACCTGCAGGAGCCCTGTCAGGTCTTGAGCAAGTTCTCGACAGTTCCTGGCCTGGAGCTGCCCGAGCCAGCCTGGGGTTTCCAGGGACCTTCCTGAATGAATCAGCACAAAGACCCTCCCAACACAAGCTCCCCCACCCCCCGGGCTGGCGCAGAGGTGTAGAGGGAGCAGGGTCCACCATGAGACTGGCACTGTTTGTCCTGAAGGCATCATAGACACTTTGAAAGGCTTAGAAATGGAGAACGTCCCCAAGTCCCTCCTATCCCAGAGGCCAGGGGCAAGCTTTTGTCCAAGTCCTCAGCCCAAATTCCTCCTCTCTCTCAAGGTGACACCTGAGAGGAGATTAACTGTCTTGGAGAAGACTTTCTTCCTCACTGTCCAAGGCCCCATCCCCAACGCCCAGGCTCCCTAGGTTGATTGGAAGAGAATTTAGATGCATAATCTCCATGAAAGCAGACTGACTGCAGCATCAGCCTCCCAAGAATCAATGTGTGTGTGTGTGTGTGGGGGGGAGATTTCGAACAGCAGACCTCTCTGTGAACAGCAGAGCCCTGAGCTGCAATGCCAGCAGGACACCTCTCTCCAAGTCCCAGAGAGGATACGCTTTCTCCAACCCACCTAACTCAGTGCCCAAACACAGCACCTGCCTCGCCCTCCTCCCTGGGTGCTGCCTCCGCCGTGGGGGATCCATGGAACTGGGGGAGGGAGAGGGATGTTGCAGTGGGAATTCACAGTTTGCTGCCTGCTTTTTACAAGGGAACTTCAGTCAAGGAGATGGAGCAGCAGAGGCTGCAATGGATACATTCAGAGCCAGAGGGTGGGCGAAATTCAGCTTAACACAGTGGTCCCCAACCATGGCTGTAAATGACCCATTCCAAACACAATGTCATGCGTGTTTATCTGACCTCGACTGGGGCCTCTCACTCCCTAAATAGTTGGTCTGCAAAGAGCATCGAATGTGTCCAAATTGCAGACCACGTGCTTCAAGATAAAACCACAGCATTAAGAGAAGAGCTGGCAGAAGAATGGACTGAGGACTTCAGGAAGCAAATTCCCAGGGAAGAAATTAAAAAATGGCAGCTAGGTGCACGAAAACCTGTTGACCCTGATTAATAATTAAGGAAATGCTAAATAAAACAATCATGAGATAACATTTCATGTATCAAATGATCAACTTTTTTTTTTGAAAGGAAATTCCCAAGAATCACAAGGTGTGTGTGTTCCTATGAGAGTCTCCAATATCATTTATGAGACCAAATTGTGACAACATTTCTGAAGGTCATTTGAGGAATGTGAAGAGTGTCTGACCCCTGACTTTCAGGGACCATTGAGATAAGGGTCCACCCATCAGATGGACTCCAGCGCTATATCAGTGTTTGCAGCCTCATCTTGCTCCCTCATAATGGCTGATGGGCTTTGAATCCATGACCTATTGTTTAGCAGTCTAATGCTGACCCGACTTGGCACACACTGCTCCATAAATGACACTTCTGATTGCATTGCCAGTAGGAAGCCAGACACTCCCCCACCCAAAGGCTGGGCAGAGGTATGTGGTAAGCCTCCTGGTGGTGATGGTCCAAGACTTTCTCAACAATGCTCTCCTCTGCACCTCCCACCCCCGCTGTCCTGGAAGGGAAGCTGGAGAGAGAAGCCAAGGCCATCATGGCTTGGTGTCTGAACTCAGGTCTGGGAGGTCACACTTGATTACACCTCTCAGCCTTAGCGCTACCCAGTGCCCCCAATCAATCACACTGTCCCATGCATGTCTTCACAGCTGCCCCTTTCTCCCATGGCCATTCCATCAGCAGTGGCTCAGTGACACTCAAGGCCTCCGAGTGTCCCTGTTCAGTCCCTCCTCCTCTCTTGTAGGACTTGGGAAGAAGAAATCACCTATCCTCAACCATCTTTTCAACTCCCACTTGTCCCCTCCATGACCTCAAGTCCCTGACTTCAGCCTGGAGTGAGAGGTCCCTACCGCAGCCACCCCCATGGCACAAGGCTCTCCCAGGGAATGCAGGACCAAGACTTGTCACCTGCAGGGTAGCTGTGCTCTGACAACACAGGAGCAGAGTGAGTGAAAGACCCAGGAGACAGGACTGGCCTCTTACTTCCTGCATCTGAAGCCAGGTCCTAGGGGGCAGTGTTAGGAGGAGGGGCTGTGGCGGCAGCAGGTTTGTGGGTCTGTGGAGCCTAGACTCCTTCTGGAAGGTAAGGAGAGACTGGGGAAGATCTGAGGTTTTAAGTGAGAAAGATCTGGTGGAGTTAGCCTTGCCTTCAAAAAAAGACGGGGATGATGGATGGCTAGAATGGACGATGTTCTCAGTCTATCCTCTTATTCCGAGAGCTAATTAATGTAGTGAAATCAAACATCCTCTTGAAGTGATGACAACCACTAGAACTAATCGCTGTCAGCAGTCCCGTTGAGCACAGGATTCTTGGTACTCGGGTCATGGTCTGTATTCAGCGTCCTGGTCATGCTCTGGATCAGGCATTGAACTGCCCACTGCAAGGTCAGACGTTCAAACCCTCTGGTTACTCCCTGGGTGAACCAGGAGGCTATCTCCTCCAGTCAGGATTTATCATCTCAGAAACCTGTACTCAGTCCCTGGTCGACCAGATGGCAGTGGGACTCAAGGGGCTGGTGTGGCTTGGGTCTAAACTGAGCAGCTCCAACAGGCAAGAAGAGGAGGTATTTCCAGATGCGTCCAGAAAGGGGGGAGGAGGGAGAAGGCTTTGGGCGCGTGTGTCTCCACACTTCAGACTTGGTGGTGGGTGACTTTGGGCAACTGTGTGGGAACCACATCCCCAAACCAGAAGTCACGAAGCAGTTGGGGGGGGGGGGGGTGGGGGCAAGGGAGGGTCTCAGGCACTACACCAGGGGAACTGCTAAGAAAGTAAATCAAATACTCTCTGACCTGCCTCTCAGAAATGCCTGGCCCTGAGAGATTTGGATATACGTGTGTGCACCCCACTGTGATCCTGCGTGCACACACCCCACTGTAACCCTGTGAGCGCACAGCCCACTGTGACCCACACGCACACCCACTGTGACCCTATACACATACCCCACTGACCCCCGTACACACATCCCACCGTGACCCTATACACACACACACACCCGACTGTGTTCCTGTGAGCCCACACCCACTGTGACCATGCACTTGCACACACCCACTGTGACAGCATGCGCACACCCCACTGTGACCCACGCTCTCCCCACTGTTACTCGCGCGCACACCCACTGAGACCCTGGGTGCACGCACCCCATTGAGACCCTGTGCTCACACACCCCCAGTGTAACCCTGCCCACACACCCCACTGTGACCCCTGTGCACACCCCACTGTGGTCTTGCGCTCGCACACCCTACTGTGACCCTGACCTG
>PVJH01001547.1:0-203797 GCA_004026705.1 Nesogale talazaci | reverse complement strand
TCACCGGATTACTGGTATTGCTTTGCAAGCTTTGGGAAGGAAGCACTGCTGTGGAGTCTATTTTGACTCAAAGGGACTCTGTACGGGGCTCCCAGGCTCTAAATATTGACAGGCATCAAAGTGGACAAGTGGCACTCTTATCCTTGGTCTTTTAATTTCCTAAGAGAGAAGCATGTTTACATCAGCCAGCTCTTAAAAAGCAAAGGTGATCATGAGCACAATTCAGAGTCTCCCTTTTTAAGAGAACTTACTTTTTCTGGAGATCATTATTTATTTATGTTCTCATGCTGAATCAACTGATTCTTGTACATCATCAAATTAAATTCAATGGATGGCCAAATGGCTAGTGCTAAAACCAGGTGTGACCTGTCAAATAATATATATAGCTTTTTTTTGTTATGCCTATATGGTTCCAACCTTTGAAAACACTGCAAAATGAATTTGCATGTCTCCTGTACCATGTGACCTGGAGTTTAACCATTTTAATCAATGTGTAAAAAGTTAATAGTATTAGGTAAATTTCACTCTTATCTGTGCTAGATGGAATATTTGAGCAGGTTTATGAAGCGTAGCTATAAATCTCCTTAACTAGAGTTAGTCTTGTCAATTTGGGGTATTATGCTTTGTTTCCATCATAATTGACAATGTCAAGACTTATGTAAAAAAATGCCATTTTCAAAATGCAAGTGAGCCTTTCATTAAAATACCAACTTAAAGTTGAAACATATTAATTTAAAATTACTGATAGTCTTGTTATAAAGAAGAAACTTGCCTAAATATTGCCATTTCTTTCTCTAAAATCAAATCACCACTCACCTGGGATTACAATATACTAATGTACTGGAATGTGATTGAAGGTATGTGTCACCATGTGGGGTGGTAATGGTGGTTATTTTCCCATCTCAGATGATAGAATATGCTTAGGGTATACATTATTCTAAGGGCATATATCATTATCTTATGCGAAGGTAATAGAATGTGCTTAGGGTATATATATCAGTGAATTGACATGACTGAAATTGAAAAGCTGCTGTAGTTGTCCAGAAAAACCAGGAAACAATAATGCATGCTATGGAAGCCATGTGCTTATATTAATTTTATGATTGAGATGTAGGGGTGGAGTCTAGCTTGTTAATCTGGAGAGAGCCATTGAGTAGTCAATGAGGCCTCTATGTGGGCATGGCTTTCTCCTGAGACTTCTGGGAAATCTCACGATATTTCCCTTGTGAAGATGAGAAGCTATCTTCCTCAGTTGTTGAGAGTTAGTCTCGGAGATGATTAATCACAGACAGCACAGGATGGAGGCGTCCAGGAGGCTGGAGTAGCCGGTAGAGAGACCACACGGCTTTGCCCTGATGGAGCCGGACCTCTGAGGCTGGGGCAGCCACATGGAGGCCTCTGCCAGCAATGAGTTGCTTCTGCCATCACGAGATGCTGTTGATGGACCCTGAGCCCTGGTAGCGAGGAGACATAGGGAGACCCCTGTCGGTGCCGGAACTCTGCACCCACTGACCTGTGGCTTCGTGAGTCGGAAGGAGACTTTATGGACTGATTTCAGGCATATGGGTTAATATCGGACTTGTGACTTTGAGCTGGACTGGGCTGGGATGTTTTCTCAATGTCCTGTTCCTCTTGAATATAAACCCATTCCTTATATCCATATGTGTGTATTTGAAATTTGTTCCTCTAGTCTACGTGGACTAACACATGCAAAATCAGCCATCTATGTGATGTGACTACTTTTCTTTAGTAATAGTAATTATTAATGAAGTATAATTAATTAGAAAAACATCGAAATTTTTATAGCCATTTTGAAAAATTATGCAAAACTGGTATCTTGTAGGTTATAAAATATAGATATATGTGAAGAAATATTTTAATTTTAAGGTTTTCAACATTTAAACATTTAAGTTCTTAAGATAGAAGTTAAATTAAATGTCACAACATAAGTGACTTGTAAAATATATTTTCTTCCTTTTTTTCATATGAACAAATCCAATGTTTTGACATTTAAGGAGGTCTCTTTAAATAGAAAATGAAAAGTCTTTAAAGTGTCTATAAAAATGATGATAATAAGAAATGATGGTCATTGTAGTTAATTAGCTTGGAAAGATTTTCAGGAGTGATGATAAAAACTTAAGTGTCTCGAGACACTTTAGTAATGCTTTCATATAATTTTCAGTTGTGATCAAACCCAAGGTTAGAAATCCCATAAATAAGACAAGACTAAAACTAGGTACAAAGGGTGAGGCATCTAAAATGTCAGCAGATAAACAACATGAAAAAGAAATCACAATGCAGATGAATGTCTGTATGATTTAAATCCAATTTTAGAATTTTAAGAATGACCCTGAATCATTGATTTTTCTGTGGCTATACTTTGGCATAAGAAATTCACTATTTTAAGATCTGATTCAGATTACTGTCCTTTTCAGCTAGATTGTTTATTTTAGTTTCAGGTTTTATTTTATTAATCGTTTATTGATATGTGAGTGACAGTTTAGAAAATAAGTTATTTTAGCATTAAATAATTCATATGCATTTTACTTGTGACTATCTGTTATCATCACACTGTAATGCTCCTCTTATTACTGCCTCACTTTCCTTATTGTTTTCATTCATCCTTCTTTCTTATCTGTCCCTGACTTCTGTACCTTGTAACTGGGCAAACGATAACGTTTTGGTTTCATATTGCTCTCAAAGGACTTTCTTACCTCCCTGTTGTCATTGCGCACCTTATGTAGTCATGCATCTTTTGATGACATTTGAGTAATGGGGTTGCGTGGGGCAGGGCTGACTTCAATCCCAGCTTTGAAGGAGGGCTAAGACCCTGGGGTTCCACCAGTCTTTACTAGACCTGGCCTTTTATGATTTTCGTTTCATATTCCTGTCCCTTCTGTCTCTTGTGCTAGCTGCAGTTAAGTTGTGATTTATAGAGATTTTATGTACAAGAGGACACGATCCTATGCAAGCCTCACAATTGTTATGTTTGAGCCATTATGGCAGTCAATGTCTCAATCCATTTTGTCAAGAGACTTCTTTTTCACTGTCCCTTATTAGCTATCCTTTTCCAGGGACAGGTCTAATTTGTTCAAAATACATGAGACCATGAGACAAAGTCTCACCATCCTTGCTCCTACGTAGCATTCTGGCTATACTTGTTCTACGACAGATTCTTTAGTTTTTCGGCAGTTTACAGGACTTTTAATGGTCATTGCCAGAACCATGATTCAATGTATTGATTCTTCTCCGGTCTTCCCTATTGAATGTCCAACTTACACACACTTATCAAGTGTTCGAAAATAGCCTTTGTGAAGGACCATCCTCTACAACCAAATGGGCCCAAGGGACAGTTGTATAATTCAGGAAACGTCAGACAAGATTTGCAAGGGTTCACTTCTTCTGATGGCAAGAATAACAGAGAAAGTGAATGTAGTCTCTCACAGGCTTATATAATCTCGGGCATGCGAGGCATGTCACACACATACAGAACAGGAGGGGGATGTGTTAGAGGCATACACTTAACAGGAAGGGGACAGTTCAGGGATGGACACATGATAGGAAGGTGCATAGATAACGAGATGGGTGGGTTCTAGAGTTGAAATGGTGACTTAACATTGATCATCCTGAGCTGATTTGACCTAAAGTGTCTCTGAGCGATTCCTTAGGGAAGCAACCTATGGTCCTTGTCAGAAAGAAGTGGGCCATCCTGAGGGTCAGAGATAGCTCTTGATGGCAGACAACCTCAAGCGGATAACTTTCAAATATATAGTAACAACCGTGTGCTTTCAAGTAGCATGTTAAAATTGGCATTATTACAGGGGGACATTGTGGAGAGTACTTTTAGTTAGGGGACTGCTATAGGAATTCTTCTCCAACTCATGAATGTGAAGGCCTCCCTCAAACTGAGTCTACCTCCCTGACTTATGACTGTAGAGGATTGTCCACATCCACTCTTTTGCAGGTTCTCGGTTTCCCACAAACATGCCCTGCATCAGAGATCTCTTGGTCTTCAGAAAAAAATCCTTGCCTGTCAACATTTTTAAGAGGTTTGTGTAACAGATTTTCTCAATGCAATGTGTCTTGTGATCTCTTGCTTGCCGCTTACACAGTGCTTGATCTGCAAGCATTGCTTATAGATCTAAGTAAGATGAAATTCTTAACAATGGCAATCTTTTCTCTAGTTATCCTGATGTTATCTGTTGGTCTGGTGGTGAAGTTTTTTTTTTTTTTGTTTTTTTCGTGAAGTTGTAATCCATCGTGAAGGCTGCAGTCTTTGTTGTTCATCAGCGAGTGCTCCAAGGTCTCCTCACTTTCAGCAAGCAACGTATTATCCACATATTGCAGGATGTTAATAAACCTCCTTCCCCTCCTGACACTACATTCTCTGCATATAATTCAGACTCTCTGATTATTTGATCAGCATACAGATTGAATAAATATGATTATTTTAAAACATGCACCATTCATTTGTTCTGTTCACACAACTGTCACATGAACAAAACTGCGTGTTCCAGAATTCCCATCTTCTCAAGGTTATCCATAGTTTGCTGTGCTTTACAAAGCTGAGTGCCTTTGCACAGCAATTAAAACACAGGTAAACATCTTTCTGGTATTCTTGACTCTCAGCCAAGACCTGTCTGACATCAGCAGTGACATCTTTGTTCCATGTCTCTTTCTGAATCAACCGAACTTTGGAAGATCCCAGTCCATGTACTGATGCAATTGTTATTGGATGATATTTAGCAAACTTTCACTTACATGTGATATTATTGATATTGTTCTATAATTTTCACATCATGACAGGTCACCTTCCTTTGGAATGGGTACAATATGGACTTATTCTAGTCAGTTGGCCAAGTAGATATCTGGGAAATTTTTTTACTAGACCAGCAGTAGCCAAACTTTGCCGCTAGAGACAACTGTGTCTCTTTCAAAACTTACATGTGGCTTTGAAGTGAAATTTAAAAATAAAATAAAACTATCGTAGTTTCATCTATAATCTTTAGAAGACATTATTTGCATGATGATGATTTCATTTGTTTGTAAAAACCTACCTTTGGCTCTCAAATATTTTAGATATTGTGTTGAGGGACAGGATTGGATTTTCCATCTCAAAAGATTATCTAGTTGAAATGATTATCTATGGAAAATAACTTGAGGCTTATCCATTCTCCGTGACTCTAAAATGTCTGGAATCCATGAACATTCAAATATGCTGGGCATTTTTCATGCTCAAAAATTTTATTTTATAGAATTCATGCTCAAAACTTCCATGGCAGCTAGACACCCTTAGTTTCTTTAAATCCCATGGCAAAGGATCACTTTTTCCATACATTCTAGTTCTTTCATTCTCTTAAAAAGATTTTTTAGCATATAATTGACACTTCAAAAATTTAGTAATTCAACTATATTAGGAAGAGTTGCATAATCATCAGCACTATCAACTTAAGAACTCAATTTTTACTCATACTTGCTGCTTTCCATTTTCCCTCAACCTTTTCTGCCATGCATCTAAGTAATTATTAGACCATTACTGCCTCTGTGGATTTATCAATCCTGTATTTCCAATATAGAAAATTACGCAAGACAAAAACAAGAGCCAACAAAAAGCTCTAGCAACAGTGGCAAAACAAAACATAGATAAGCCTCAATCGAAAGAACTGAGATCAACTGTTGTACCTTGGATGGCTATGATAGGTGTTATTAAAACCTTGTGCAGAATGAAATGCACTAGGACTAGGAGATAGAAGAGAAGCAATAAAATATTAGGTTAGTTTGCTGAAGTTTCCTATGAAACTATTATCCAAATTAATCAAGCAAACTTCCTAAGTTTTGGTTGTACATAAATAGACTCAGCAACCTTTATTTTTGGCAGTGTTGTTTTGTAAATATATATCAATCACATTAATTTGTCAATTCAGTTTTTACAGGCATAGAGTTTCTAGATGTTTTTGTCAGGTGTGTTTGATTTGGTTCCAGAAAGGAGCACTGTCCACTTCTGACCCATTCTTACAAATTTTTAAATAAATTTTTTGCTGCCCCTTCACTTTAAAAGTCCTTCTCCATGAGCTGGTCCCTGCTGATAACCTGTCCAAAGTTCAGGACGTGAAGTATTGCCATTCTTGATTCTAGGGAGCATTCTGTCTCTCTATACTTATTCCAAGATTGATTTACATTCTACTGGCTGTCCATGGTGCTTTCAATATTTTTCACCAGCACCATAATGGCTATTCATTGGTTCCCTCATGCTTTCCCTTATTCAATGTCCACCTCTTATTGGTAACAACTATCTTAATTGCTATGCAGTGCAACTAGGCTCTTAATCAATGAAGATTTTTCCATCACTGTAAACCTAAACTCAGCATTTCATTAGAACCGCCCCCGCCCTTTTCCCCACTTCTGCCATCCTTGGAAATTTTTAATTGATTATAGTCTCTATACTTTTACCTGTTCCTATTTTTAAATATATAACGTCATTCAACATTTGTCCTTTTGTGACTGACTCAGTTTATATCTTTCTTTTTCTTTTATCCTAACAACTCTCAACTTATATCTTAAAATATATTTTTCTTTAACAATTTTAACATTTTTCCTCTGTAGATTTTTCTAGTTAAAGTGTTATGCAGTTCTACATTCAATTTTATGATTTAAATTGAATTAGTTTTTGCATATTAGTTTTTGCTTGAGAGTATGTTTTAAACACCTGTACTTAATCTCTAGTGTTTTCTGTTTTATGACTTTTGACTACTTAAATTTCTGATTTGATCTCTAATAATAGCTAATTGCACACAGCTTCTAATAGATGTCATAAAAGAAAAAAATATCAGGGAGTGTATGTATTACTCTCAGGTTTGTTCCTAACAAAAATAAGTGTAAATGAGACTTTATGCTATAATTTTTTTGATAATTCTTGTTAGTGCTCTTACACTATGCATATTATCCATTTGTGTGATCTCATTATAGTCAGAAAGTTGTAATGACAATGACAGTAAAATCAACACAGAGTACTGTGACATCCCAAAATACTACTTGCTGTACCTATGATTTATAGATACATTATTTCCTTATATAATTCTATATTTTATCTCACAATGCAAAACTATGTATCCAATCCCTATGTCTCAGAGACTTGGATGTCTTTTCCAAATAGTCTGTAATTTCATGTTTTGCTGTGTAGGCATGGTGAGTTTATGAAATAAGTTCATTATATCAAAATAATAGCACAAATACGAAAGGAGGAGTAAGTAAGTATCTGGTATTTGCTGTCTGAGGAACCCCAAATCCAAAAAAACCCACCACCTTTGAGTCAATTCTAATTCCTAGCGACCCCATCGGACAGGGTATAAATGACCCTGTGGGTTTCTAAGACTAACTTTTTACAGGAGGAGAGAGCTTGTGGTTTCCTAGTGATGTACATGTAGATTCATTATTGCACAAAAATAGAGGCATTGGCCCATGTACATATATTTATACCACAGTACATTGAGGTAAGGGATGGACTTAGGGCCCCTGCTCCTACCCCCCTCAATAAAAGAACACTGTGTTCTAAACAGTCGTCAGTCTGAGATGTTCAGTCTTATGACACAATCGCTGAAGACAAAATGAGTGTATAAGCAAATGTGGTGAAGAAGGTAGACGGTGCTCGGCTATTAAGAGATATAGCATCTGGGGTTTTAAAGGTTTGAAGTTACACAAGCTGGCATTCAGCAGTGAAGCAACAAGTCCACATGGAAGAAGCATAGCACCCGTGTGATCATGAGGAGTCATTGGAACTGGATAATAGGCTTTAGCAATTACATAACAAACAAAAGCATGTTGTTGAAAATGAGGGAGACTGGAGCAGAGATCCATAGCCCATCTGTAGACAATGGAACACTCTCTACCCACAGAGGGACCACATGGAAAGTATGGGTCACGAGGGTGCATTAAGCATTGAGGAAGCACACTATATGCCTCTCGTTTCTTGAGGCTTCCTCACCTCCCCCCCAGTACCCTGACCCCAGTGCTGCCTCTCAATTCAGACTAGACTGGAACATGTACACAGGTATAGATAGGAGATGGGATCCCACAGGACACAGAGTCCAGGAGCAAGAGAGGGAATACTGTTACCAAAAAGGTAAAGGTAGGAGGGGGAGAAGAAGTGAGAAAGGGGGAACTGATGCAATGATCGACACTTAACCATACACCCATCTCCTGGGGGAAGGGCAGGAGGAAACATGGGAGAAGGGAGACAGCGTTTGATGTGAGAGATGAAAATAATAACAGTGTACAATCTATCAGGGGATTATTAGGGTGGGGTTGTGGAAGAGGAGCTGATACCAAGGGCTCAATAGAAAATAAATGTCTAGAAAAGAATGCAGGCTACATATGTACAAACATGCTTCATTCAACCAATGCATGGATTGTGAAAAGAGAAAATGATTAAAAAAAGAAGAAGAGAAGAAAGTTAGTACTTTCATGCTGCTGACCTTGCAGCGAGTGGCCTCACATGTAACCACTATGCCAGCAGGGTTCCTCTGTTTGAGGAACAGACACCATGATTTACTTAATCAACCTTTCCCATTTTGGTTCACAGGCAGAGGGCTTTTGAAATTTCAAGTAACTTTGAAAGAGGTTTTTATTTTGTACAGTAAGTTTTATTATAAAGGCTGAGAATAAAACAGATGTCTTCAACATAGTGTTAATGGGAATAGATAGTGAAAACCCCAGCCATTTGAACTCCACTTCTCCATCTTTCCTTCACTCTCAGCTTTCTCTAAGATGCCTACATGGATCCCAGAGTTTCTAGAAAATACCAAAACAATTATTTACATAACCAACTTCTCTGGATATTTAAGTATAAACTGAAACACAGTTCTTTTTTTCAATGTTACCCTGTCTTTTGAATTCACAGAAAATTTTTTGATTCTGGTCGGCTGCTCTACAATATAGCTTGTTTCTTATTCATTATGACAGATACTCTTTTTTTTGGGGGGGGGGGGATCACTGCTCTCCGGTGGTGGGAGTAGGAGACCAGCCCCACTACTGGAATTGAACCTCCGTCCCAGTGAGCCGCAGTCCTGCACACAACCGCCACCGGGGCTCAGCCCCTGACAAATGCTCTTAAGTGGAAATCTGGTATGTTTTCATGTGGATGGTAATTTTTTCTTGTTCATTTTTAGGTATTCAAAAAAGACATGGGACAGAAATGGGAATAATAGAAATCTAGCATTTGTGCAAAAGCTGATCAAAATTTCTGCAATAAAGCCATAAGATGTCAATCAGGGTTGAATCTAGTAAGCATCATAAACTTGCAGAAGAATCTCTAAATACTGTCTCCTTTGTAATTTTCATGTTAAAAGAGTCAGAAGATTTTTAAAAAATATGCAACTACCACTTTTAGTCCCCAGAGAAATGGCAAGGGTACAGAATTCCACTAATAAAGCCATGATCAAGAATGACTGATAAGCAGCTGGGCGAGCAGCTGGGCCTTTTATGGACAAAACAAAGCCAAAGTGTGTGACAACTTAACTTTATTTGAATGTGAACTAAATTCAGCTCCCCGAACTCTGAATGCATTGTATGACAGGGTGTGCATCTACCTATATTCCATTTCTTTCTTTCTTTCTTTTGAATCTTAGAAATAAGAAGGAAATTTATCTCGCTACACACAACCCTTTGCATTTGTGCCAGCCCTCTAGACACAGCTCTGGATGCATGCTTTCTCAAATTAGTATGATTACGGTACTCCTTTTTCATCTATGAATAATAGTGGCACTTTGCATTCCTTAGCAACATTCCTTTTAAGATATGTGTCTTAAGGGTACTAATTTATAAACTACCATTAAAGATTGTTGGAAATATTGACACTTTTTGTCATTTGCTACATGCAGTGAGAAAGAGCCCTTGAGCAAGGTCGTACAGTGAATCAGCAGACACTGAGAACTGAACCTCTCCACGTTCTCTGAGGCGCTGTGCATCCGCAGGTCTCCTGTGGTGTGGGGGTGACGTTTCTAAGCATTCCTCAGACCACACTTCCTATATGATTCTGCATAGCATCAGAATCATTCAGTGTGATAGCAGGGAAATAATTCTTTCTCCCAGACCAAACACTATTTAAGAATCCCCCAGAGAGACGGGATTTCAGATAGCTTTAGAATGTTTCAAATGCTTCTTTGCAGTTCTCTGTGGAAATCAACTTGAATCAACCAACCAGAGTAATGAGGAATAAATATTTTACAAACAGCAACAGATTGTACAGTAATATAAGTGCCCAATGAGACATGTGGATATTTAAAGGGTTGCTTTTGCTTCTTATTAAGAAAAACAGAAGCAAATTTCTATTAATGCAGATAGTTTTTTTTTAGTATAAAATATTCAACATGATAATCATGTCCCTTAGTTGCCCTTATCTGGATGAAAATGCCATCTACTTATGAAGAATTTAGATCAGAACTTTATTGCTATCAATTCACAATTCTTTTACTACTTGAATATAAGCAAAGTTTCATAATTACACAATAATAATGTAAATAGTATGTTTTCTTATTAAGGAATTCTGCTAAGCAGAAGGTAGCTAATTCATACAAATGGTTCAAAGTGAATCACTTCATAATGATGCTATTTTTATTCCCATAAAAACAAGCTAAAGGACATTATTAGGTTCTAAAAATATTTTGTTTGAAAACAGAAACACATGAACACAGTTAAAATATAATCTCTATTTTGTAAAGATGAAATTCAGTTTTAGAAAGGTTAAAAATAATTGTCCAAGGTCAAATAGCTGATAAACAGTAAGCCTGGAATTAAAATTCTGATCTATACTGCTTCAAAGTATTTGTTGCTAATGATCATGCAGTTTGACTTCTACTGTACTCATAAAAGGTAAATTGCTTCACTATTATACTTTTGTTTTGTTTTCTTTTCTCACTTAAAACATTATGTCTGTATAAATTAAATTATCCCTCTGGGCTTTGATGTTGAAATTCCTAAGATCTAAAGGAACTGGAAGCAATACATGATTATGTGCTATTTTGTCTTAATTTATAAGTGGTAAGGTTTGATCAACTTCTTAATATTTTATATATTCATTTTTAAGGGCCTTGGTGGTGCTATCAGGTAGTTAGATTGAAAACCAAAATACTGATGGTTCAAACACACCAACTGCTCCATCTGGGAAGAGAAGAGATAGTCAACTGTGTGTATCATAGCCTATTAGGGGTACATTGAAGAGGAACTCCCAAACAATTCATCGTGTGCATGTATAGCTTACACATGGACCAAAAGACAATCCTTCTTTTTTTCTCTTTCTTTCGCATCACTATTCTGGTGGGGGTAGGAAGCCCAGCCTTGTTCCTGGAGAGCTGCTGCTAGTTTTGAACCGTAAACCCTGTGGGCCACATTCCCACACTCACCACTGCGCTACCAGGCTCAGAAGACAATCCTACTTATAGAAAAGGAGAATATTGAGAAGTTTCAAATCAGAAAAATGTGCACCAGCATTGCATCATTCCACCATACCTATTCAGTCTATAGCTAGACTATACGAAGAAGAACAAAATATTTTCTTCCATCATTTTGAAGGATTGGAGAAAGACTTAAGAATCTGTAATATGTAGATGATACAAACTTTCTTGCTGAAATTGAGGAGTACTTGCAGCATATACTAAGGATGATGGTCAAGAACTGCAGCCTTTAATATGAATTGGAACTCAATGTGAAGAAAACATGAGGAACTGACACCCACGGCTCAAGTAGAGGAAAAACTCTGAAAATGATGATGGCAACAAATGTACAAATGTGCTTGACACAGTGGATGGGTGGATGAATTGTGATAAGAGCTGTACGACCCCCCAATACAATGACTAAAAAATGAAGAAGAAAACAAAATCCTCCCAACTGGACCATGAGTTAGCATAATGATATACGGAGAGAAAATTAAAATGGTCAAGGATGTCATCTTGTTTGAATACATAATTAATGCTCATGAAAGCAGTAGGAATCAAATGACCTGTTGCATCAGGCAAATCTGCTGTGTAAGGTATCTTCAAAGTGCTGCATCCTTTTGAAGATTACAGTGTCATGGTATTTTCAGTCACCTCAGATGGATTGGAAAATTGGACATTAAATAAGGAAGATGAGAGAATCAATGCAGCTGTATTATGGTGCTAATAAAGAATAATGAAAATATCATGGATCGCCAGTAGAAAAAAACTACTCCGCAGCCAGAATGTTCCTTGGCATCAAGGATGGAAAGACTTCATTGCACGTATTGTGGCCATGTTCTAAGGTGCTATCAGACCCGGAGAAGAATTTGCCAAAATGGAGAGTCCACAAAAAGGAAATGGACTCAAACATAACAGTTATGAGGATAATAAAGAACCAGCCAGTGTTTTTTTCTGTTGTACATACAATCAATATGAATCTGAACCAACTTGATGAAACATAACCACAATATCTGCTCTCATAAAGATCAAATCCTTTGTAGTTAAGTGCCATTGTGTTGTTTCCAATGCATCGTGACCTTATGGACAACACAGCAAAACACTGCCTGTCCTGTTTCGTCCTCACAACTGTTCCTATGATTGAGTACCTTTTGGTAACCCCTGCGGCAGTGCATCTTGGAAAGGGCCTTCCTCCTTTTCACCGACCCTCTTCTCTCCCCAGCATGGTGTCCTTCTACAGGGACAGGTCTTTCCTGAAAACTGGACCAAAATGCATGAGATGAAGTTTCAACATTCTAGTCTCTAAGGTATAGTGTGGCTGCACTTCCAAGACATATTTGTTTGTTCTTTTGACAGTCCAAGGTATATTCAACATACTTCATCACCACCACAGTTCCAATGCATCTATTCTTTGTCTTTCTCATTCAGTGTCCAACATTCACATATATATGAGGCAATTGAAAACACCATGGCTTATGTCAGGTGTACATTAGTGTGTACGTCCTTGATTTCAACACTTTCAAGAAGTCCTTTGCACCAGTTACCCAATGCAGTGTGTCATTTTTATGTCTAGACTGCTGCTTTATTGAATGTTGATTGCAGATCCAAGCAAGATACAATGTTTGGCAACTTAAATCTATTCTCTGTTTATCATGATGCTACCCATCCGTGCAGTTTTGAGGATTTTGGTCATCTTTACTTTGAATTGTAATCCATACTGGAGGCTACCATCCTTGATCCTCGTTAGTATATACTTCTAGTCCTTCTTGCTTTCAACAAGCAAAGTTTTCATCTGCACATCTCCGGTTGTTAATAAGCCTTCCTTTAATCTTGATGCCACTCTTTTCTTCATGTAACCAGTTTGGCTGATGATTTGCTTAGCATGCAGATAGAATAAGTATGGTGAGACGATAGAGCCCTGACACACACCTTTCCTAATTTTAAAACTATGCACCATTCTCTTGTTTTGTTGCCACAACTACCTTTTTATTCATGTATAGTTTCTGCATCAGCATAATAAGGTGTCTTGGAATTGCAATTCTTAACAAGCCTGTGGTGTCTAGGTTTATTCTGTCAATCTGGCCAGTAAGAACAGATGGGATTCATCAGGTTGCAGTTTGATTGGAGAGCAAAGTGATCAATGGCTCATCCAATCCCACCCAACTCTCTCTTGTTCTGGTAATGGAACCAGTGTACAGTTCCTTTAGCTAGTTCTCTGCCTCAGCATGTGAGCTGTGCAACCTGTTCAACAAGTCAAGGCATGGTTTGTGTCACTAGAACTTGAGGTTCCTTCCAGACTTGATTTGCCATGATGCTTGTGTGTACATCACTTGAGCTTAAGGTTGGTGGATCCTGTCATTTTGCATTGCTTTGCTAACCTGCTGACTATTGGTGAGTCATCCTACTGTTTGCTGCCTATGGATGAATTCTGCCTGCCTTGCCCAAGAGAAGACTCAACTGTCTGCTTCATTGACTTTGGACCTGGCAGCCCGGGTGAGTTGAAGGTCTTTCAGTATATTAACTGTTCCATGGAAGTGCAATAGGCTGAGCCTTCTGTACTACTGTGTGGACTAGTTAGCTGCTGTATTCCTTCAAGCTATATTAATCTATCCATATATATAGTCATAAGTATATATATATATATTCATAAGTGTCCTGGTTAGTTTTTCTAAAAAACCATGCCTGATAAAAAGTCTATCCATATGTTGTTATGATCCACAAGGTCAAATGCTTTGGCATAGTAAATAAATCTCAGGTAAACATCTCTCTGGTATTCTCGGCTGTCAGCCATGATCCATGACATCAACCGTGATAACCCTTGTTTCATGTCATATTCTGAACCTGCCCTGAATCCCTGGCAGCTCACAGGTAATGTACTGCTGAAACCGTTGTTGAATGCCATTCAGCAAAATTTTATTTTCATGTGCTATTAATGATATTGTTCTATTATTTGGATATTCTGTTGGGACACTCTTCTTTAACATGAATACAAATATGGATCTTTTTCAGTCATTTGGCCAAGTAGCAGTCTTTCAAACATTTTAATAAACAAGTCCCACAACTTTCACTTACATTAGGTTACTTTCAATCAATTTTGTTGCAATGACTCATTTGAAACATATTTCCCTTTAAAGAATCAGTTCAATGATCACAAAGTTATAGGACATCTAATGTACATATAAAAACTGAGAAGCATGAGCTGAAGAATTTTTTTTCTATTTGTGTTCCAGAGGAAGTTGGTTTTTTGAAGATGTAAACCACTATCTATATTAATAAACTAGCATGGACTTGTTTTATTAATTAGCTATCTATAAAGGATTTTAATGAAGTGTTCATGTCCTCAGGTAGGGGGAAAATATCAATTCTAAAAAATAATTAATAGCTTTGCCATTTTACCAAAGACTCTTCTTTTTTACCCCAATAATTTTATTGGGGGCTTTTACAGCTCTTGTAAAATTCAATACATCATTTGTTTCAAGCATACTTGTGCACATGTTGCCATGTTCATTTACAAATATTTTCTACTTGAGTCCTTGGTATAAGCTCCTCTTTCCACCTCTTTTTTTTGTTAATTATTTTGTTGGGGACTCATACAACTCCCATTACGATCAATACATATGGTCAATTGTACACAGACCACACTTGCACACTTGTCATCACATTCAAAACATCCTCCCTCCACTTAGGCCCCCAGTACCAGCTCCCCATATTTCCTCCCCTCCCTCCTTCCCTATGAACCTTTAAAAATTTACAAATTGTTTTTATTTTTTCATACCATACACTCTTCAATGTGTCCCTGCACTCACTTCCCTGTTATCTGTACCTCAGAGAGAAAGTTACATATGTAAATCCCTGAAATTGGTTCCCCCTTTCTATTCCACCACCCCTTCACCCTCTCAGTATCACCACTCCCACCACTGGTCCTGAAGGGATCACCTATCCTAAATTCCCCATATTTCTAACTGCAGTGTACATCCCCTGGCAAAGACTCTTCTATATTAATTTGGCAATAAATTGAATTTCAACTTCCATCTTTCTTGTGCTTTTTCAATAATTAATGAAATCACAAAAAAGTTAACCATGCACAGTATTTCTAACAATAAGAACTGTGGTAGGAAAAACAAGATAAGAAATTTGTCAACATTTAAAATTATTTAGTGTATTAATACTGAACAAATACTTAAAAATTATTAACCTTTCCATTTGTTCATTTTCCCAGGAGATACTAATTAAGTAATTATTTTTTGTGTATTTTAGAATGACATGTAACTAATAATAAGACAAAACATAAGAAGTTATAGATATCCTAAAAGGATCTTTAATTCTAATGAAAGAGGAGATGGGAAATGAAGTTCAGGTGAGAGAGCAAAATGGACTTCCTAATATTTTACTCCGTAATTGGGCAGTTACTAAGTTGTTATGGTATTGAATAGACCGATTGCATGGAGCACATATTCTTTGTCTATGGGGTTGATTTAGAATAAAGGAAGGTATGTTTATCAAATTTAATTCTAAAGAATCAGAGCTTATGGGCATACGGATATAAGTTGGGTACTTAATATAGATGTAGAAGGATATGTCTGCTTTGTTTCTGTTTTTTATCTAGTGATATAACACATAATACTGAAAGTGAGAAACAAAGAGGCCACATTGGAGGAAAGAAAGCAAACAAACTATGGAATAGTCATTTTGGATAGTGAATGAATGAGTTGACAAAGGTACTGGCTGGTAACATAATATCCAGGAACCAGGAGAACTGGAAACTTCTCCTTAAAAAAATTATCCAGGAGTTCAAGAACATGGCATCCAAACCTAGGACCTTCCTAAGTACGATGTCCTATATCACCGCTCCATGAATCTTGACCTGAGAAAGAGACTACCTAAGAATTTGCTTGGTAGCCCAAAGGGACCATCAAATGTTCAGATACTAAATTCAAATTGAGCTCAATTATCATGGTTTTGTAATGTTCTTTATTCATAATGGACTGTAAACAATTTGCAGCCTTAGACTTTGCCCATATCACAGATATTTATGTGTACATGTACCACTGTTACTAGTTGTTGCCCAGCTGGCTTGGGCTCATAGCAACATTGTGTATGACAGAATAAAACCCTGCCGTCCTCACAATCTCTGCTGCATTGGGGCCCATGTGTCAACCCGACTCATGAAGGGCGTTCTTTTTTCTCACCCTCTACTGTACCGCCCATGCTGCCTTTCCCCAGGGGCTTGTCCATCTGAATGATAAGCCCAAAGCAAATGAGAATAAGCCTGCCCATTTTCACTTCTCAGTAGCATTCAACTCTTTAGGCAGTCCCTGGCATATTGAATCTTCCTCATCAACACCATAGTTCAAATGTATCCACCCCTTTTCAGTCTCCCTTTTTCACTGTACAGTAATACTGGGTGAGTTCAACCCACCAGTCTTCAGGTTAATAGCCAAGAGAAAATCCTGTTCACTCCTCAGGGACCTACGGAAAAACTTTACAATTGATGCCAGGTCACTTCCAACTCACACTGACCCTATAGGACAGAGTAGAATTGCCCTACCATGTTTCGGAGACGCACTTCAGGGAAACGCACTGCCTTTGGCAGTGGTGATGATTAGGTGACGTTGAGTCTTCTCCGCTTTGGACAATGCCATGTGGGCAGAGTAAAATTGCTCCACCAGGCTTTCATGTCTCTGGCCTCCTGTCAGCATAGCACCAGAACTGTTAACTTTGGGGTAGGAGCCCAAACCTTTAACCACTATACCACTAGGACTCCTTCAAAGGGACCCTTCCCAAATCACTGTCATTGAGTTGGTTATGACTCCTAGAGTAGAGCTGCTCCTTAGTTTCCAAAAGTGACAATCTTTAAATGAATAGGTTTATCTTTTTGTGTGTGAACAACACAATCTATGGATTTGAGCCACCCATTGTGTGGTTAGCTTATCTCCTTGCACTCCTTCAAGGGGACAGCAAGCCCCAGCCAGACACACTGGCATTGAGTCCGTTCCAAACCACAGTGAAACTTTGTTGATTTTCATGATGGTAAATTTTTATGTGTGCAGACAACATCCTTCTGCTTGGGAGAAGCTGGTGGATTTGAACCACTGACTTGCTGCTAAGAGTGTAGCAGCTAAGCCACAGGTTGTATTCATTTCTGTTTTTGACTTCTTATTATTTACAGAAGAGATAGATGGTCCCCTATATTTTATTATACATCTTTATTCAGACATAATCGACATCTTATAATTTAGTAGTTAAATAATATACAGAAGAGTTGTACAATCATTACTGCAATCAGTCAGGTGGCTTTAAATGCCAGGTATTAAGATTGCATTGTTGAGGTGACTGCAGGAGATCAAAATGAAAAACCTGCCTTGCACAGCTACAATCTTAGTTCATCCCCTCTCTGAGCCATGTTGGGTTTGATTTGGTTTTCAACATTTTCTGCTTTTGGTTTCCTATCGGGATCTAGCTCAGATGTATTTTGTCATTGGGGGTAGTCATCTTCCTTTTCTGTTCTATGTTTTTCAGTATATAAAACCTAGGACTGATGAAACTATAAGGACTGTAGGTAGAATAAGGGTTCCTGGGGTGGACTGTGAGGATGAGGGTAGGGAGGTGGGTTAAATTGGAATTGATATCCAAGCATTCATTAAAGAAGAGAATACTTTGATACTGACAGTGGTGGCAATGATCAATACTGCTTGATGTGATAGAACTATGGAATGTTAGGGTCTCCTTTCTTCCAGTGACACCATTTTCCATAAAGTCTTTGCAGTAGGATTTTCAGATCATAGAGATTGAGAAAGCCTTTATAGCTGCCAGTGTCTGTTGACAGTATATTAATTTGATTATTATTCCCATATGAGGAAAATTCTGTGCTACTTAGAAACTTTTCATTGTCTAGTTGATTGTGCTTATGGAAGCCTTTCTTTTAGAAGGGTCGAAATTCTTGTTAAATAGATACAAAGACATTAAGTCCAACATTTCCCTGAATGGGGAAGTGTTATATTTACTCACTGATGTAAAGAAGAAGGAAATATATCTCAGAATTTAATTCCTCGAGGAGTGTGTGTGTGTGTGTGTGTGTGTGTGCAATCTCCCTTGTTAGATTCAGCCCTTGATCTGGGAGAATATTAAAAGGGGTGCATTTATTGAGAAACAAAAAGGAGCAGAATTTCTGTCACTTTGAAGAAGTCAAGGTGTTTTGTTTTTTTTTTTACTTGAAAATGGTCACTGATTCAACCATGTATTTCCTTGCTAAAGCAATGCTTTACGGTGGTCCACTTAAAGATAATTATGTGAAGAATACCTGATAGTAAGGTGAGAGGAGCATAAACATCCAGTCAATATGTATTTATTATGTTTAAAAACTGTGCCATTAAAATTTGAAGACAACCCTGAAAGAGAAATCATATAGACAAGAAAGTTGGGCTTGTTCATCTTGAACCAATAAGTAGATGTGAAATATTAATGTTCTGATCCTCAATTTAGAGGAACGGCAAGAACTTCCTTTGTGGTTAACTAGAAAATAACTGAAATTTTAAATTGAAGAGCTTGTAGAGTACTACAGAGACTTATACATGATTTACAATTATTGAACCAAAACATGATGAATATCGCCATACATTCTTGAAATTAATCTTCAATCACCTTGAGATGTTACATGATTTTTGTCTCTTCTATTACAAACAAGCCAGAGCTTTCTAGATAGATTCATAGTTGATAAACTTGCAGGATGACAGAGAAGTGTATGCTCTCAGGACTTGCATAGTTCTTTCCATCTAAGTGATCATGAGTTATTGGAGCATCAAAACTAAACGAGGTGTCAATTTAGCATACTGTAGCATGGTTGCTTATTTTTGTGGACATGAAACTGGTCAACATATGAGAAATTGAGGCTGCTGCGATTAACCACACTATAGAAACAGAACAGCAGTTTTAAAAGAAGGCTTTTATATATTTAGTTTACAAATTGCTGCCATTCTGACTAAATATGCAGGTTTCTCTTTGTTTATGGATTCCAGAGTATTTTAGTTTGATGAGTTCATGAAAGGATTTTTAAAAGAAGAACTTTAATCGCTGCATTTAGCTTCTGTATGCCCCACCCTCATTTTCTTGAGACATTTTTAAATATAGGAGAAGGAGCAGTTTAAAAAAATTCTGAATGCCAAATTAACACACTGGCTCCATGGTCTCCTAGTCATTCTTTACATCAAGGTTAGTGAAAGCTGATTGGACAGTGCATACAAAAAGAGACTGCTACTGGTACATTTATCACATATTATCACATAATAGCAAAGCTATTAACATGAGCTAGAGAATGTTGTCTTTAGGACTAAAATGTATACTTGATGTGCTTTTCTCAGTTGTGACAGACATATATGATGGGCTGTGAAAATGTTAGTTTTTGTAGTTGTCATTGTACAGTTGGTAAATTTGTACAGTTGGTAATCCAAATTCTCTTAGCTAACAGAATTTCTCATTCTTCAGTGATAGGTTTTGTGATTCAATTTGCCTTGAAGATATTTATACAGGTTGTCATCACTGAATTATAATGCGAGCTGAGTAAAATGCAAGGATAAGTCCAAAAGTATTGCTTCTAGGGCTTCAGCTCATAGATACATGAGTTTATTATAAACAAATCATGTGTGAGCATGTCTATGTGATCAGTAGATGGCTGAAGAAAAATTTTCCACATAATTCAGTTTTCTAAGACTTTTTATTATGCACTCTATAAGAAAGCCTAATCAAAACAGTGGCTTAAGAAGGAATCATCTGGGCCAGTAAAATTTAAGGCAAGAGAAGTCAGCTCAAAAGGTTATGATAGCTTTTTTAATTCCCAAAAACCAATCTGGATAGATTTTCTCAAAAAATAGAAGAAGATCATGAAAGCTTTATAGAAATAAGTTCTAGGAAAATTAAAATTAAAAGCACAACTATATATGCACATATATGTATATATATTTAAATACTTTTAGTGGTGGCTCTTATCTTACATTTTGGGGACTTAAATCTCTTATCACAATCCATATATTCATCCAGTGTGTCAAGCACAATTGCACATAGGCCACCATCATCATTTTCAAAACACTCTCTTCCCACTCGAGCCCCTGATATCAGATCCCCATTTCTTCCCCTTCCTCCCTCGTCCATCCTCCCTCATAAACCTTTGCTAAGTTATAGATTATTATTTCCATATCTTACATCATACTCTGCCACCACCCCTTGCCTCCTTTTCTGTTAATCATGCCTCCAGGAGGGGGTTCTAGTTTGATCCTGGTGATTGAGTCCCTCTTTCTGCCCACACCCTTCCCTAAGCATCCTACTATCTCTCCTCTCGTTGTTGACCCTACTCTCATTATTGAGGGGTTTATGTATCCTGGATTCCCTGTGTTGCAGACTCTTATCTGTAGCAGTGTACATGCTCTGGTCTAATTCAATTTGTAAGGTAGAATGGAGTTCATGATAGTGGGGTAAAGGAAGCGTCAAAATACTAGAGAAAAGTGGTGCGTTCCATCGGTGTTATACGGCATAATGGCTGGCTCATCTCTTCCCTGTGACCCCTTTGTGAGGGGTCCAATTGTCTATAGATAGGCTTTGGGTCTCCCATGTCCCCCCACCCCCTTGCACCTTGGATATTCTTTTTTTTTTCTGGGTCTTAGATGCCTGATACCTGATCTCATCGACACCTCATGATCACACAGACAGACTGGTGTGTTTCTTCCATGTTGGCTTCTTTGCTTCTGAGCTTGATGGCCGCTTATCTATCATAATGCCTTTAAGACCTAGGCACTGTATCTTTTGATAGCTAGGGACCACCAGCTTTTTTCACCACATTTGCTAATGCGCCCATTTTGTCTTCAGTGATTGTGTCAGGAAGGTGAGTAACCCAGAATGACAGATTGTTAGAACAAGGTGTTCTTGTGTTGAAGGACTACTTGAGTTGAGTCCCAATGTCCATCTGCAACCTTAATTCTTATATACAATAGAAGTAATTGTATAGTTCTATTCCTATTTGCTAAGCTATAGATTATTATTTCTTATTGTACATTATAAGGAGAGAGAGAGAGAGAGAGAGAGAGAGAGAATATGCCTAGAGAGAGAGAATTTAGGCTTCTATAATTGTCCTTTGCCTCCTGGTTCTTTTTTCCATTTCCTTGCACTTTCCTCTTGGTAAATAAAAAGCCATAGAAAAGTTGGTGAAGGAAAAAATTTCTTTTCCATCATAATCATGCTCCTGCTCATTATTAAAAAATTTATTGGGGGCTCTTACAGCTACTACAACATTCAGTACATCATTTGTATCAAGCACATTTGCACACATGTTCCCACATACATTTTCAAATGTATTCCACTTGAGCCCTTGGTACAAGCTCCTCTTTAAAACAAAAACAAAAACAAAAAAAAACCTCCCCTTTCCCTTCCCCCCATTTTTAATGAATCATTTTATTGGGGGGACCCTACAACTCCCATCACAATCCCTAACAACATCAGTTATGTGCAGTTATGTGCATCACTCTCAAAACATTCTCCCTCCCTCCAGTCCCCCATTAACAGCTCCCTATATTACCCTTCCTCCCCCCCTTCCCCTTGAACCCTTAGTAATTTACAAATTATTTACAAATTATTTTTTCATCCTGTACAATGTACGATGTGTCCCAACACTCACTTCCCTGTTGCCTGTGCTCCAGAGAGGAGGCTACGTGTAGATTCCTGAAGTTGGTTCTCCCTTCTTATTCCTCCATCCCTCCACCCTCCTGGTATTACCACTCCCATTTCTAGTCTTGAT
Organism: Nesogale talazaci; assembly: GCA_004026705.1. Taxonomy (NCBI): domain Eukaryota; kingdom Metazoa; phylum Chordata; class Mammalia; order Afrosoricida; family Tenrecidae; genus Nesogale; species Nesogale talazaci. The sequence goes on along the minus strand of PVJH01001547.1, from coordinate 181,591 downwards.
GGATCATCTATCCTAAGTTTTCCATGTTTCCAACTTCACTGTACATCTCCTGGTCTAGCTGGATTTATGTGGTAGAATTGGGGTCATGATAGTGGGTGGGAGGCAGCATGGGAACTAGAGGAAGGTTGCATATTTCATAGCTCCTACCCTGTATCTTAACTGACTCATCTCCTCCTTGTCACCCCTCTGCAAAAGGATGTCACCTCACCTAATGATGGGCTTTGGGTCCCCAATCTGTACTCCCCCTCATTAATAATAATGTAATTTTAGCTCATTGATGCCTGACAACGGATCCCTTCACCACCTCATGATCACACAGCCTGGTGTGCTTCTTCCGTGTGGGCTTTATTGCTTCTGAGCTGAATGGCCGCTTGTTTACTCAAGCCTTTAAGTCCCCAGACGCTATATCTTTTGGTAGCCGGCCATCATCAGCTTTCTTCACCACATTTGCTTATGCACACATTTGTCCTCAGGGATCATATCAGGAAAGTGAGCATGCAAAGTTGTGCTTCTGAGTTCTTGAACCCTGATATCTCATCCCTTTGACACATCATGATTCCACATGCTAGTGTGCTTCTTCCATGTGGGCTTTGTTGCTTCTGAGCTAGATGGCTGCTTGTTTACTTTCAAGCCTTTAAATCCCCAGACGCTCCATCTTTTGATAGCCGGGCACCATCAGCTTCTTCACCACTTTTTCTTATGCACACATTTGTCTTCAGTGAACATGTCGGAAAGATGAGCATCTTGGAATGCCAATTTAATAGAACAAAGTGTTCTCGAACCGAGAAGATACTTGAGTGGAGGTCCAATGCCCATCTGTTGTCCTACTACTAACCCAGTAAGTATACACATTAATCTCTTTCCCCATCCTCACTTATAAATATATGCCCCTATGTACATACCTGTATTTGAACCTCTATAAATGTTCATTATCCCCCAGTTTCTTCCTCTATTTCCATTTGCTTACCTCTTTTCCCACTATCATGCTCACTCTCCATTTGGGTTTCAGTATTTTTTCTCTGTTACATTAGTCTTAATCAATCTCTGTTGGCCTTCTTTCACCCACTTTGTCCCTGCATTTATATCAATTGTAATTCCCTTTTTCCTGGGCTGGTCAACATCACCACCTTTCCCCCTCCTCCCCCTTTTCAATGTCCCCTACCCTGGAGCCATCAGACTTGTCATTTTCTCCTCCAGCCTCTTTGTCCAGTCTATCTGGACAAAGACCTGTAGAGGTAGCAATATGTACAAGAAAGGTCTTCTAAAATGGAGCAACTTAAGCAAATAAAACAATGATAACAACCGCAAGAAACCCCGTCAATGTACTATACAATATGTAACAGATTAATAAAAATAATAGCAATATAAGAACCTGCATAAAGTTCAAGGTCTGTTGTTGACCTCCTAGAGTGACCTCTGGTTGAGTCGGATGGGGTGGCAATACCCTGACCCCAAAGTATATCCGTGTCACTCCATCTGTGACTCTACACTCTGTTGCACACTCTTAGTGCTTTGCATTGGTGTGGTTGTGTCCAACAGGGTATAATCTTGACCCCGCTTCTTCTTCCTGGCCCCAATAGGCCATGGGTCTGCGAGGGTAGCCATATTTCTTAATGGGGCTGGACGTGCAGTCCTCTTTGTGCAGCAGCTGTTCTGAGTGAGATTAATGCCCTGAAAGCTCAGTGGGCCAGGTTGCACGTAACATGAAAACAAATGAAAGGGGAGGAAGAGAGAATGACGTCACATGAGAACAAATGAAAGGGGAGGAAGAGAGAATGACGTCCTGCTCATTTTTTTGCGGGTAGTAATTCTATAAGAAATGTATTGGGAAGCCTATCCATTTCTGCACCCCTAGTCTTTATCCTTTTAGGCTTCATTTTGTTCCCTAAATTCAAGGAACAAATTCTGAGACCCTCAAGGATGCCAAAATTGCCTTTATTATGTTGCATAAATCAAAGAGCACAGCATTCTTCAGTAAAGGATCAGAGTGATGGAAACAGTACCTTCAAACTGTAGACCTTGATGGAGGATATGTTGAGAAACAATAGTTCCCCATTTGATAGTTTCTTTTAATAAATGTTTCTATGATTTTGTGGCAGTGCTTTTGAACTTAACATTGTAATGGTAAAGAAGTTAATGGTAAATAAGCCTTTTGTTTTTTTGCCCTAAAGACGTGCTATTAACTAATTAACACATTTTATTAGAGAAGTTTTGGGCTTTATACCATATTTTTTTGGACCATGAGATGCACTTTTCCCCTCCAAAGTGGGGGGAAAACACGGGTGCATCTTCTGGTCCAAAGGTATGCTACCCCAGAACATTTTAGTAGACTGGTACTATGTGGTTCAGGATACTTTTTCTTCTTTTCATGCTCTAAAAACTGGGTGTGTCATATGATCAGGTGCATATGATAGTCCAAGGAATATGGTAGTTATATCCTATTTTACTATTTATATACAAACATTATTAAGAAGTTCTGAAGACCAGATCTATTGTGCGAATGGAGAACTTTACATTGAAAGATAAAACTAATTTGTCAGTGTGATTTGTTGCATGATAGCGAAGTTCAGGCCTTATATCTGTGATGGCTTTGTCATTTAATTACTTTCACTCTGAATAATATAGTGCCAAGTTTTAGATTTGTGAGTCCCCAAGAATTATCTAGGGAGACTATTAAAATGCAGGCTAGACCTCATCTCCAAAGTTTAGATTATTTCTGTAACCTCCATCTCTAGCGAGCATCTCAGAAGAATCTGGGGCAGATATCTTGGGGAGCACATTTGGAGACACATGGTTTCAGCAGAATGATGTTGGTATTTGAGGGAAATTGCATATTTGTGCATCATACATATTTTTCCCTCCAATCAAGATGATAATAAGTGATTCTATGAACAAAATGACAGATTTTTATTAGGTCTATTTTATAGCTAAAGAAATATTATTTTCTTGTATACTTTAAAGGACACATTTCTTTTAATGCTTTAGATATATTAAAAAGAGTTTTGCAGTCATCACCACAATATTTTAGAACACTTTCTTCATGTTTGTGCTCATTAGGAATCGCTACTCATTTTCTGCCTACTTCCCTGCCGAAAATGTTAAGAAAATACTCATCCATGAAGCTACGTTGTATCCAGAAAATACTCATCCATGAAGCTATGTTGTATCCATATAATTACCTACCCTTGATTTTTGAAATATTATAAAAAATAACATCCAGTGACAATTTTAAAATAAAAGAGAAAAAAATTTACTTGAAAAGAAAGCAGAGATTAATTAAAACTAAAACAAATTATAAATTGGCCCAGAGACAACAAATGATAAAACATTAAATTTTAGCCTAATTAGATCGTCATTAGACCTTTTCTCAATGCACTCAGCCTGAAGGCGAGGATAGTCACATCCTTGGTCAGTGGTCAATGATCCACCAAAGACTTAATCCACAGGAGAACGCTGCCACAGGATTGGAGACTTTCCTCTTTTCCATAGTCTTTTGCAAATTGGGTGCTTAGGATTTAAGCTCTATTGCAATTCTCTTTGGGGCTTGAATTGTATTGTTTATAATCCTTGGATCACATAGACTGGTCTACTTCTTCCATGTAGACTTGGCTGACATTTCACTTACATGGCTGTTTCTTTTAAAACAAAATTTTAAGGATTTCTGCCATCCATTCACTATCTGATTTCTTCATTACCCTCATGACTCCAGTGACCTCTTGATGAGGGCAAGTAGTGAGTGGGCAGATCATAAAAATGAATGGCTCCTTGGTTAGGGTTTATGATTAAGTACAAGCTCAAAATCCTTTCATTTATTGTTTATTTAAGTCCTTGCCCACTTTAGAGGCAGCATTATCCTTTTACTGGGGAATGTTTTAAATATCCCAATGGGGCAAATGGTAAGCTGTTAATAAATTCACTGCCATCAGGTCAATTTTTATTCATAATGACCTTATCAGACCGAGTAGAACTACTCTTGTGAGTTTTTAGGACAGTAACCGTCATTCATTGAGCTAATGGTATACAATCTAAAATACTATTTAGAAAAGAATAACATAAATGTTTAGGACAACTTTTTAGACTAGAATACATGTAATGTTAATTTGTGCAGATTACAAATGACTGGATGCGATCAACATAAACAATAAGGCTAGGCGATAGGGCAGATTTCAGTAATACTCAAAGACAAAACTAAACTTGGTGTACTAGGACATAGAGGTCATGACTTTATCTAATCCAAATTTCTTTGTGGTATTTCATTTTATATGTACCCTCTATGTTCTCCTGTAAACTTGAGAGCATTCACAAATTTACTCAGTTATTTTTACTGTCAGTGAGAGAGAACTGTCTGCACATTTTAGCAACTTATAAAATGTATAAAAATTAAGCAAAATGAAGATTTTATTTGGATTATAGAAATGGAAAGCATTAATAGAGCAACCAAATACTGAACTTACTTCTAACTTTGCCCGAAAACTAAAGTGCCAATTTGTTTTTAAAACCTCCTACTTCAGAGTTTGCTTTTGGAAGTATTGTGTTCCTTATCGTGTTCCAGAAGAGTACTTTGTATAATGAAAGCTGATTAAAGGTACATTCAGAAAGGCATCTCACAGGTACCAGAGTTATTCAGATTGTATGCTTTCAGTAATAAGTAGTTTCCTCCTTTAAAGAAGAAGGCTTTCAAATAGTCCATTCCTTAGTAACTGTCACATGAAAATTTGAAAAAAATAAGATTTTAATACTCAAATGAAAATTAAGATAAACCTTATATTGTTATTCTGGTGATATGGATCTAGTAGCGATGGGTTAACATTACCAGTCAGTTGGCTCCGGTGTAACGATATGTGTTTGAAAGAGTTCGGCAGGCAGACTATCAATATGATATTTGCTACTTACCAGGAGATAGAATAACTAAAGTGAAAATCTTTGCGCTCAATATAGAAAGCCTATACAAGCTTTTTTTTTTTTGACATTTGCCTGCTTTATTTGCACAAATAATATTGCCAGTACTAATAAAAGCACTGTCCTTAGCGATAATTGTTCTGCTAATTATGATTTTAAGATCAGTTCTTTAGTTCATTTTTTATTTTAATTAGCAGCTGATATCACACATTAATCAGTTCTGTGCTGACAAATAGAATCCTAGCCAAAAGGCTGTGTCTCAAAAGTAATATACATCATATTGCTAGAAACTAAACAGCACCATGTAAAAGTGATCTTTTTTTTTTGTCTAGCCACTCATGAAAAACAACTGGCATATCTTCAGGCAAAGTGTTGAATTCATGATGCTTTATTTACAATCAATGTACTTTATTGATGCTAGCATGATGTATAAGTTTCTATGTCGATGACTGCAGTTCTTAAAGTTACAAAAATATTATATAAAATGCCACAGGCTTTGGGGGATATAATTTTATATGAGCAATATATGCAATATGAGCAGCTGAAACGTGTTTGTAATTTAAAAATAAATAAACTCTACAGGTAAACCAGTTACAAAACAGCAGAGGGCTGTAATCCTCAGTCGAATGAAAAGTATTGCTCAGTAACACAATGGAGAAAATAATGGGAATGCAGTTTTGAAACCTTCTTTCAGAGACTTGCCATCTGCTTCTTTATTGGGATCATTATGTAGAATTGGACGCATCCGTCCCTGCTGCCCGGCCTGCCTTGGATTGCTGTACGGGGGGCCTGATTAAGCCTGCTGGAATAGGAAGACAGTGTACTGCGGGACCTGAACTTTACCAGGACTCCGGACAATGGAGGTAGCTGGCACATTGCTCACGGCTTCCACATCTGACCTGGCTTTTGGTGGCAGGATTGCTTCTGGAGGAGAAAACTCATTTTTGCCACCACTTTTTTGATACCACCACTCTTTTCCTGGTTTTCTGCATTTTCTCCTAAGGAGACTGTTGCTGGCTCTGACGTAGATGATAAACCAGGCTCCTGGGGATCGTACAAGCTAATGCTACTGAGAACTGAACTTGGAGCTCCCAGTGGAAGGCCAGCTGGAACTGACAGTTTAGGGACCTATGGAGGCAGAGTTACCAGCCCAGAGGCTGCCCCTGGAGGCTGTGGTGAACCGGGGCTGGGTCTTGCTAAACGACCCCCTTGCTTGTTGACCAAACCCTCGTGAACCCTTCCCCATCATCAGATGGCCTCGGTCCTGGGCAATGTGTAAAGTCTCAGTTCAGCATTTTTTTTGCCCTTGCGGTCTCCTAATTTACTTCTTGAACTGTTGTATGTCTCTAGATTGTTCTAGGTAACCTTCTGTGGGTTCCTTTTAGCTTTGCCTGCTAATTTCATATTAATGGGGACTGTGATTTGATGAAGATCCCCTTTTGAGTCCCATAACCTATTGAGCCTCTGGTCAGTTGGAAGAAGGGAAAAATGTAAAATGATTGAAGATACAGGATCAGGTTTAGGTAAAGATCGCAGAAGCAAGTCTTCTGGCGCCCACTCGATGTGATTTGCAAAGTTTGGTTTACTATTCATTTTAATGTGACTGTATTGCCTCCGTCATGACCTTGGATCCTGGAGAATTATGCCAGGTGGAGGATCCACTGTGCAAACTTTCTCCCAATTCTCTTTCTGCGTTTTCATCGTTCCTCCTTTTGTGGGCTTGACACGAACATTTGCGTGCCAGACAACACACTTGTTTCTATCCACAGCCGAGCTCCCATGACCACTTCCAACCTACATTAATTTCCTGAGCCTACGACTTAGTGGAGCAAGCTCCAAAGGTTTTCTCACACCTTGCTTTGGAAGAGACTGAAGTCTAGGGTCAGTCAGTAGGTGTACTTTACTTTTCTCTTTAGCAAGTCTTGGATCAGTAGGGATGCTGACCTTGGTGGGAGGTGGTTGATGATTCCTTAAAGTTTCTGTTTTTCTTTGTAGTGTTTTCAGTATTGACTTGACACTGTTTCCCTTCTGCTCTTCACTGCTGGCATACTAGTTAAAAGTATCATCTTCTTCCTAGCTTGGTGCCCTGTGAAGGCCAGTGTGGTGCTGATTGGTTCTTATCATCTGGTATTTCTAAGTAAGTCTTACCAAAAAATGTCCTCTGCACCGAGGGAGGAGGCTTGGCTCAGTCAAAGAGCTTTGGACTGTTACACTGCTGCCATCAGGTCCACTCCCCGGGTCATGTGTGCCTTGAAAAATGTGAGGTGGATGCTGAGCAAATTCACCAGAGGCCACATCTCATGGGAGCTATTGGGGCCCTGGACGTTTTGGATGGTGTGATGTGTGTGAGTGGTCGCCTATAACACAATTCAGTGTCATTGACTATATTGGACTTCAGCAAGAGTAACTTACGGGGGCATCACGTGGGATGGAGGGAAATGTGGACCATTCTGAGTGACACTCTCTGAAGAGGTGACACCAAAATGGTCACCTATAATTTTTTGTGTGTATTTTTAACTATAAATTTATTAATTTTTTTTGATATAAAAATCCCTATAGTTAACTCTAAAGGCACCTTGGTGGCATAGTAGTTATGAATTTGGTTGCTAAGTGCAAGGTCAGTGGTTTGAGACCAGGAGGCACGCTGGGGGTGAAAGACAAGACCAGGCCGACAGTCACTGGAGCAGTTCTCCCTGGGCTACACGGTCACTGGGAGCTGGCATTGATCTGAGAGCAAAGGAATGGATATAGTTTGGTATAACAGAAAAATAGTTTGTGCATGTACCCCACATACCAAAGGGGCTAAAACTCTATGCTAATTTATTTTTTGAACTTTTTCATGGACTCCAATGAGCATTGTCCACGTTGCCTCATTTTGATGAGACTTCTAAGAACATGGTTTCATCTGCAGGTGTCCTAGGCACACACTGTTGTTTTCCTTGCTTTTAGAATGTTTCTAGTTCCTGATTGTCAAACATTCTGTCTTTTTAAAGCTATAATATTATGATAACTACTATTTGTGAGCCCCAGACATGAACTCTTTTGAGAATTAAATAGTAATTTTAGGAAAAGAAGGAGAATGCTGTAATTGTTGCTAGAGGCTGTCGGTTTGAACGCAGAGCGACACCCTGCACAATAGGAGGAAATACGGCCTGCTCTTGTCTTGTGCCACCGTCACAGTGGCTGTGTTGGAGTGCCTGTGGTCGTCACTCTGTCATCACTCCGTCCATCAATTTCCTTGAGGATTTTCCTCTTGCTCAATGACCTTCTCTTAACCAAGAACCTCTCTCATAATAAGCTGTCCAAAGTATGTGAGACACCGTGCTTTCCTCCCTCTTAAGGATCGATCTGGCTTTTCTCTGTCCAAGACAGATTTAGTTGTTCTTCTCCATAGTTTTCTTGAATGCCCATGGTACTTTCGAAGTTGTGACCAGTAATGCTGTAAGTAGTAGTAGCATTATAGTTCAATGTGGAGATTTTATAAATGATTTTTGTTACCATTCTGCATCTAACCCAAGAAGCATTAGAGCTAAGCAATATAACCACATGCATCACATTTGATTAAGATGGATGATAAGCATTAAGGGTTTTTAAACCTTTTACAGTGAAATAAGTGTTTCTCGGCCGCAAAGGAAAGACAAACTTCTCATAGCTCTTACTGTCTTTTTCTTTCCAGCACTCAAGAGAGAGTCTTTTTATACCTTTGTATTTTTAATAGATGAAAAAATAAACCAGATTGCAAATTTTAAAAAGAGAAAAGAATTCTCTATAATCTGCCACGGCTTGAGCTCCAGGGGCTCTGAGGAGGTTGTGATTACTACAAGCTACTGCACAGGGGGACACACACCCTAGTGACACTGCCGGGGCATTGATAAATCGAGACAATGTCTCAGTGATGCGCTAGGCCATGGCAAGGGCAGGCTACCTTGCCTGACAGGAGGTTGCTTGCTCCCAGGCTTGGCAGCCTTATCTAGAGTCACTATGGTCCACATCAACTTGAGAGGAGTCGATCTTGGGTTCCTGAAGTAAAAGGAAACATAATTGTCATAACCAATCTGTCTGTAGAAGCATATTTTAGAAGAGAGTGACCTGTATGCTACACTCAAGATGATGCTGGTGTTACCAATATCAGCAGTTTGTTACACATTTTTGCTCCAATCTCTAAATGATCCTGAAAAGTAACTTCTTTGTCTTAAGTTTATAGCCAGAAATTGAAGGTCACAAAGATTAGAGACCTTGATTATATTTTCAGTGTATTAACAAGTGAGTAAGTAGTTACCAAGATGCCAATGAAGACTTTTGATAGGCGTTACAAGGAAGTTTCTTAGTGCCATGATGAGGAGCCTGCATTTCATTTTGTAGTTTGTTCTGCCATCTTCTCTGTGCACTAGGGACACTGTTATGGCTTTTCTTTGGAGGGTAGTTTACAGTAAGAGAAAGAGACAAAGAGAATATTATCAGTGGTGATGGAGAGGAGAAAATACTGTAAAGTGTATGTGGAATAAAAAGGCCATGATGGTTATTTAGAAGTCTCAAGTAAATAAGAGGAAGACATCAAGGATTATTCAAATATTTATTTTGAAGATTATTTTGAAGATTTATTTTCAGGTGTTTTTGGAGCTACTTTTGACATACCCATAATATAGAAGCAGGAAAACTGAAGCTCTGGGAGTCGTGTTTGGCACATGAATGAAGAGTAGAATGAGGGTCTGGAAGTAATGAGTGTGAGCACATGTAGAAAGCACTGATAAAGCCCTGGTGGCACAGTGGTTGTGTGCGGGACTGTGGCTCGTTGATGGTTGATGGTTCAAATCCAGCAGCAGCTCTCCAGGAGCAAGGCTGGGCTTCCTACTTCCACCAGGGCAGTGATGAGAAAGCGCTGGAAGAGAAGCCATGCAAACTGCCAAAATGTAGATTTGATGCTCATTGCTAGGCAGAATTCATTGGACTACTTAATAAAAATAGTCATTTTTAATTATTCGATTAAGGATAATCAGAAAGCCTTGAATTTGATCATTTTATATGAAAAAAATCACAACTGAAAATAGAATGATTTAGGATTTTCTGCTATGATGAAAATGTTTTATATGTGTGTTACCAAAAGAGTAGCCACTTTCCATATGTATTTGTTGAACACTTGAAATGTGGCTTGTTTGACTTTGTAATTGAGTTAATTTTTTATTTAAATATATTTAAATTTAAACAATAATTGCAATTCTTTAAGTATAATAGTCATACGTGGGTAGTGACTTGCTAGATAATTGAATTTAAAAAAACATTAGTCACAGCATAAACTAAATGGTATAAACTGTACACAATTACAAACTTATTTTAAAAATGAAAAAATGCGATTGAGTGTAACATTGTTGAGTGTTGCCTTTTCCATTAGCTGCCTGTCTTTCAGTGGCATAATTAAGTATGTTGACAACACAATGTTCAATATTTTAAAATTAATAAATCAAGTCTTAAATCTAGTCAGTTAGCACTTTTGTTTTCCTAGTTTCAATATAATTAAGATAATTTTTCAAAGCACAGCCCAACTCAATTACTGATGTAATTGAAGTCTATTTTATAGTTAGGTTATTCAATGGGAAGGTATCAATTTAAGAATACTATATAGTGAATATTGAGGGTGCGACAGTTTGTTATTAAGCAAAACATGTTATGACTTGATTGACTGCAGACTAAATATATTCCTTCTTGTGTATTATAGCAGAATTATGTAAGTTCATAGTTTTGAGTTGACTATGAACAGGGAAAATAAATCAACAGAACGTATCAAATCAATTTCAACATTTTAATAATTAAAGCAAAATATGCAAATGAGATTTCAAGTGTCTGTTGGAAACTTCTTTTAATCTTTCCATTCCATTAACTCTTTTTTTTCTTTCAAACTCTTTTATTAGGACCTAATTCAGACATCATACCATTCCATAGTTCAATTATTTCCAGCAGTCTTTTACAATCAATTTCAAAACATTTTTCTCCTTCTTTTATTCCTTGATATCACCACCCCCTCACCCTCCCATCCCCATGTCATGCTGCACAAGAACCTTTATTCTAGTATTTTCTCCATAGTTCCGTTCATAAGCCAGTGCTCTGCAAGAGCGACCACAATCAGTTTCAGAACATTTTCTTCCTGAACTCCTTGACATTGGCTCCCTTTTGCCAGTCCCCACCCCCACTGTCCCGCCCCAGAAACCCTTTTTCTACTTTTGAGATTGAATGACAATGTAAATGTGTATATATTTATTGATAAATTTCACATTTTAAGTTCTTGCATAGATTCATAATGTATTCTCTATCATTTTAAATTTAGTCTTTCTTAATTAGAACACAAACTTAAACTTGAGAAGCAGCATGGCTAATTTTGCTAAACTTTCAAAATCCTTCTAGCTCCTGCGCTAGCAAATTTGTGGCATGCTAAGTCAGATGCATGCAGGAAGGATGAGCGTGGGAGGCCATGACATGTGGTGAGGTTTCTTAGACTCACGGTTCCTAGAGCGAGGAAGGCGTGGCACACCATGCCACAGGGCCACAGGAAACTGCATCTGGGGTCAAGATTCCCACACTCTGGAATTGTAGGAAATGCATGTGTGGGGAACAGGGTGGCAGTAGCTGGGTTTGGGGGCTTCCTGGTAGTTAGGACTTTTGGAATGTTCTATATGCTTATTGGGCATCTCCCTAGATTTGGATATCTGGTCATCCCAAGGAGAGCAGGTGCAAAGACGCTCAGGTGTGAAAAAACTGAGTGTCAGAGTCATTGCACAGTGAACCACTCACTTGCTTAAGAAAGAGGAGAACCTGGCTTCCAACCAGGGCCTCCCAATTCTGTCAAGACAATATATTTTAAAAATGGAAAAAATTATATTGGAGTACAATATTGTAGTTTTTAAAAAAAATTTAATACATATTTTATTGGGGACTCTTAGAGCTTCTATAATATTCAATACATCATTTGTATTAAGCATATTTTACATATGTTGCCACATTCATTTCCAAACATTTTCTGCTTGAGCCCCAGATATAAGCTCCTCTTTCCTCTTTTCCTCTAGTTCTTCTTTATTTTTAAATTCCAGCTCCCCATACTTCCCCTTCCCCTCATCCCTTATGAACCCCTAGTAATTTACAGATTGTTATCACCTCTTCATATTGTACATTGTCCAATGTGTCACCTCACCCCCCTGTTGTCGGCACCCCAGAGAGGTCACATGTAGATCTGTGGAAACCATATTCTTGAGAACAAGGGGGGTCGGAGCAGAGACCCAAAGCCTATCTGTAGACAATGGGACATCCTTCACAGAGGGGTCAAAGGTAAGGCATGAGTCAACCAGGACATAGTAAAGCACCGATGTACCACAATATTCCTCGGGTTTCTTGGAGCTTCCTCACCCCCACCCACTATTGACCTCAGTACTGCCTTACACTGAGAGTTGGACCAGAGCATATGCATAGGTACATATAAAAGGTAAGAGCTCACAATACATGGAATCTAGGAATAGAAATGGGAATGGCCATATCAGAAAAGTAGGGAGAAGGTAGGGAAGGGAGGGGATGGAGGTTGAACTGATCACAGTGATTGTCATATAACCATACCCCCAGCTCCAGGGCGACAAACAACAGAACTCATGGGGGATGGTAGTCAGTGGTTGCTTTAAGATTTGAAAATAATATTTATAATGTATCAAGGGGTTATGAGGTTGGCGGGGAGGGAAAAAGAGGAGCTAATACTAAGGGCTCAATAGAAAGTAAATGTCTAGAAAAGAATGATGGCAACATGTATAAATATGCTTGATACAATTGATATATGATTTGTTATGAGTCTCCAATAAAATGACCTTTTATTTAAAAAATAAAATAATAAATACGGCAGGCTGTACACTTGAAAACGAAACCCTCTGGCATGTTATATTGAAAACAATAGTTGAAGAAGGTAGTATGTGTTCATTCCTAGAGGAGTGAAGTGAAACTACAGACAGGAATCTGGGTTTCTCTCCTCAAGGAGCTCTGTGCTCTGAAAAATCTTATACTCTGTGCCTCTAAATACCAATGCTCTCTTTATAATGAGTATGTGTGTTTGAACCTTGTTTATTTCATAGGATCATTATAGAGATAAAGTGACTCAACATTTTAAATATTCTTTTATTGAAGCATTTGTCATAATGCCTGTGGTTTTCTTTTTGTTATATGATATATAAAAATAAAGACAATGTGCTAGTTTTTCTGTATTCCCAGGACTTAGATTAAAGAACTTGGTATGTAGAAAATATTTGGAGGCCATATTTTTTGTTGAGGGGTCATATGCATAAAATGGTCTAGAAAAGGGCTTTTTAAACATTATACAATATTGGAGAAACATGTTATAGTTATTAAACTTTAGCTTATTAATTGAACCAATGAATTGGCACATCCTTTTAGTCCTAATGTAATGTAAATGGTTTATATATAAATGTCTGGTTAAATGTGGGATATTTTAAATGCTCATTTTGTTCCTTCACTTCTTGAACTACACCTTGATCATTTACCTGAGTTTGTATTGTTTGCTAAATAAATCTGTTTTTCCAGGTACTATCTTCTACTTATTTAAAGGTGAACTAAAACTATCTTTTTTCCCCTCAAACTTGGTGCTGACTCACTGAACTTGTCTACTACGTGACCCAATGTAGGTTGGGAACAGATTAGAAATATCTGAGCTCCTCATTAGCATTTCTGGAGCACCAGGGGAGTAAAGTGTAGCAAGAAAATAAGATAGAAAATGTCTCATTTCTTATCTGAGCTCAATTACTTTCATTCCTCTTTTGTTATTCATGTTCTTCCAACATAGCCTAAAGAGAACTGACAAGTGACAAGGTCAGCCCTTCCTTCCACAGCTCTGATCCATTGTGGGTGAACACATTGGCATTGGGTCTTATCTTCTCATGACTCGATTTCAGACCCTTCTCCCCCTTCTGCCTCCCCCACACACCAAGGAAACCCCTTCCAAATGGTTTCAGAGAAAATTAGTTGCTTATTAAATTTTGTGTGGAGGAACTTTAAAGTCAACCATTATTATTTTATGCTTCCCACATGCTGTAGGGGGAAATAGATTTATCGATAAAATTAGAATTTTATTAAAGTTATTCATTTTAAAACTGGTACAGATATGGGTCAGACATCAACCTATGGCAGAAAATTTATTTCACCCAGAAGGCCAAAGGAAAAATATTTAGAGATGGATATCTGATTGTTTTGAATCTTAACGGAATATTCTTCCATCACAACAATTGTGTCAATGGCACAGTTCTAATGCAATCTTTTAATCATTTCCATTTTTAGATTTAAACTTTGGAGAGTTGTACTTTGATTTGGAAAGTTACTAGATACATAGCTAGTTAAACGGAATCTGTCTGTGGGAAAGTTCTAGTGAGTGAGTGGGAGTAAAATTCTTTCATCAGGCCAAGGGATTCTTTGGAGACCTTCACATAACGTTTGAGAAATTACTATTGTTATTTATTTATTTTCAAGCTGTGCAGTTCCCTTGCTCATTAGTCTCTTGTACAGGCTAAGATTATTACTGTGTAATAATCATTGAAAATATATGTGAACTTGGAGTCGTCAGGGGCACAAGCACTGGATTCAAAAGATGAAGACTGCAATCCGATCTCTGTCACTATTTAATTGTAGAAGTATCAAATAAGGTAAACTAGGGTCAGTAGTACCTACAACATGATTTTATAGTTGTAAAAGCCAAACCCCCTGTTATCAGGTTGATACCAATTCATAAGGCCCCTATGGGACAGACTAGAACCATCCCTTTGTGTTCCTGCGACTTTAGATCTCTACTGGTACCAATGGCCACATCTTTGTCCCAAAGAGTGCCTGATGCATTTGAATCACTCGGTGTCATTTGAGCCACTGAGTGTGGTTAGCCACTCAGTGTGCTGCCCACTGTGCCACCAGGGTTCCTCGTTAAATCCAAGTGTTCCTATAAAGTGGATCATTTAGGGTCTGGTGCATGGTGTTGCTCAGTGAATGCTGATAGTTTACGTCATAACTGTTAGTAGTAGTACTGTCTATCTCATTGCCATCAAATGGAGGCTGATTCACAGTGACCCTATAAGACAGGGGAGAATGGTCCCTGTGCATTTCTGAGACTCCCACGCTAAGGAAATAAAATCTTTCCCAGTGGGCTGACTGGTGGTTTCTAACTGCTGACCTTGTTGTTACCAACACGTAAGTGCTGCTTCAACACAGCTCCATTAGTAGGAGTTGTAGCAGTAAAAGTAGTGGCAGGGCCAGGTGCAGGTTCAAAAGAGTGATGTGATACAAGATGTTTGAGACGACCTAAGAGTGGGAAGAGAGGTACTGGGCTAATTTGAATAGTGATGAATGTCATTGTCAGAACTAACCTGACTGTTAAATCTCTGGGCCAAAGACAAGCAAGAAGACCACGGGCTACCGTGCAAAGCCTAGCATGTTTCCAGGAACCTAACTTGGCATGTATAGTAGAATGGAACACAATCAATTAGGAAAATGCCACCATGTGAATTCCTTTTGGGTACTGTTCCTATTACCTAAGATAACTCTCTCAGTGATATTCTGGAGGAAGGGTTAATGTTTTACTACTTTGCATTTAAACTTAATCTGTTCAGAATGCTGAGAACCCCTGGATTTACGAATTCTGGTTGAAATATGCATTTGAGCAATATGGATAGATGATTGTTTTGATTTGCACTAATTTTGATTACTATGGAGTTGAATATTAGGGAAAAATCACATATTGGACATCTGTATATCTTTTTGTCAATCAAATGTTTGCTTCAGAGATCTAAAGATTGATTCAGAGATCACCTTTGAAAGAAACAATGGCACTTTTGTAACAGAATTTTTGCATATTAATGATGCTGCTCCTGGTCTTCTACAAAGTTATCCTTCTCTTTCCTCATGAATGTTTTTTGTATCTTTATTTTCCTAATGATGTTTACAGCCTCCTGATTTTTTCCTCCGTAGAGTGGCAGTCACAACTACACTCTGATATCTCTCATACCTAGGACAATAACTATTTCCCTTAAGAGTGATTTTCACTTTCAGAATGGAAATATCTCTGCCTGCAGCAGGTCATTTCTCTCGCATTTTGTTCTTGTCTATGTTGTCAAGTCAATTCCAACTCAATGTGATCCTCCCGGTCGGAGGAGAACAGCTCCATAAAGTTTCCAAATTATAATCTTTATGGAGACTTGAGTTTTCATTAGTGTGAGAAAGATTAATTTTAATATGGTAAAATATTTACTATATATTAAAGATCACAGAGCAGAACTCTTGGATGTAAGCTTTAGTTCCGGTACTTAAAAACATGTGACATGAGCATGTGACTGACATGAGCATGTGACATGAGCATGTGACTGAACATATCTCAGACTGTTTCCTGAACTTTAGAACCATGAAAATTATATCTGTCTAAAAGAATTGTTGTGCTACTCAAAGGAGATCATTGTGTAAAACTGCTTGCAAAGGATATGGCAGGTATTATTGTCCTTAATAAATAATATTTCCCCTTCCTTCATATATCGGTTATGTATTGATTGTTTTATCTTCCTACTGACTATAATGTTTTAGAATCATGGCTTTTACTACTGACAATCATGTGGTCTTGCTGTTGACTACAGGACTAAATGTAAAAATTTTGTTTTCATTGACAGTTTATGCTTTTGAAGGAATGAAATTCTTATTCATGACCAAGAATCAAAACCATCTAGTAAGAAAGTACTAATTTCTAATTGCGTGGATTTTTATAGGTAACTCTATCCTTTCATATGACTTTAACTTATATGATATAACATTTCCTAGAAATAACTTTTCACCCTTGAAAATTCTAATAACTTTTCTTTATATAGCACTATTCAAAGTTGTCAGCAAACAGTGCTTTAATTGATCTTCACACCTTCCCCACAAGGTAATACTAAGACATAAGTAAGGTGCCTCTTTTACACATTCTGAAAAAGTAATTTGTTTGAATTTAAACAGAAATTAAGAGTTCTCAGGATCTGGATTGTGGTTTTATTTGTACAAACATAATGAATTTGAAGATGTTTCTGAGGAGAAAGCACTAGAGAGACACATACTGTAAGGGTATGGACTTCATTAACAGTCATGGAAATTCTGATGCTGGCAGTCTCTTGGGTGGCTATTACAAGAAGTGAATCAGACTGTTTACACATAAAAACCTTTGCAGATTATCTCCGGCATCCATATTATTATGTTAAAAAAGAACTGCAAATCTGGATAACAAGGTGATTTTGTTTTGTTTCATTTTATTTTAGGTTGGTCAAGTTAGTTCTTGGTCTTGTTATTACACTTGGCTGTCTCAGTACAGTATATCTTTGGCCAGAGTCAAGTGAAGGTTTTCAAAGTAGCAATTAGGAAAACCAATGACAAAAGATAAAAACGTATATGTGTTGTTGGATTGTGCTTTGACTTGATTCTAATAAGAGCATATTGGTATAAATAAAATCCAAATTGCCAAGGAATTGAATTCCAAAAAATTAACTGATTATGTAAATGTGTTGCTACATCAGAACCCTGGTGAATACACTTTTCTCTAGTGTGAGATTTTTGTGCAGAAAGAAAACTGTTCCAGGAAATTTAAGGATAATTGGGAAAAACCTAATAAAGAGATGTTTCTAATGGAAGAGAGTTAAAGTTGTTGTGCAGTTACAAGGGACAGTGGAGTACAAATATAGAAAGCAACAAGGCAATCTGAAAATCTCAAATGTCCCCGGACACTACCAGAGACTGCTTTTTTCCAGAAGGAATTTGTCGTGATTATAAAGCCACGAAGACTTCCATTTCTACCTCAATAAAGGCATGTGGTTAGGCCTAAGTGCTTACCACTGCAGTGTGTGTGTGAAGGTTGTGCTGTGGAGTGGTCATGCAGAAACACAAGCAACGAAATACAAGTTAGTCTCCAAGAAAGCAGATCATAGCACCAAATGTGTACATTCTAAATGACTGAAGCAGTGCTGGAAGATAGAGAAGACCCTCCACACTAGAGGATGACCTCCTGGCTACAACAATGGGCTTAAGCACAGCAATCATTGTGAGGGTGGTGCCAAACTTGGCAATATTTTGTTCTGTTTTACATAAGGCTGCTTTGAGTCAGAGCTGAATTAAAGGGATAAAAGATCAACGGCAACATCCTAAAAATCTGAGGTAAGTATTACAGTGATTTCATACTGAGTAGGATTCTGTTCTCTGCAGGACCATACTCAACACTACAAGGTCCCCGTATATTCATGTTTCAAACTACTAACTTTGTGGCTAACAGCCACCTCATAGTCCATTACTTCACCACAGCTCCTACCAGGTATTTAGTCTCTTCTCAATATGTGTCAGCAACAAAGATACCTCCATACTACATATTCCTCTTCCTCGAAGTTCTATTTTCTCTCCCATTTTCCTGGGAGAACTACCAGTGCTGTGAGGAGTCAACTCATTTGCTCCCTTATTTGGGCTTTTCTGTATT
Organism: Nesogale talazaci; assembly: GCA_004026705.1. Classification (NCBI taxonomy): domain Eukaryota; kingdom Metazoa; phylum Chordata; class Mammalia; order Afrosoricida; family Tenrecidae; genus Nesogale; species Nesogale talazaci. The sequence continues at coordinate 163,191 of PVJH01001547.1, read as the reverse complement.
TTCTGATGGCCTTCCCTGATCACTTCTTAGGATTCTGACAAAGGATGTTGTTACTCATTGAATAGACTCTAAACTGGCTATTTGCTTTCCAAAATTGTCATTGTGACCATGTTTCTTTCAGAGATAGAAATTAAAAATGCATCTTGAAATCCTTTAAGAGAGTGGAATTTTTTTGTCCTTCATCGTTACCATGGACAAAGTGGAAAGGACAAATGCACGATGCCAAGAAGTTGATTTGCAGTAGAAGAAACCTTATTTTGTTTTCTCAGTGTTGCTTATTAGCAAGCAAGTGAGATTCCTTAGGAAGCCAACCTATGTAGGACCAGAGGACATTCTAGGGAGTATTATCAAGTTGACCCCATGTGGAAAGCAATTACTGTATGAGTCTTTCAGAATCATAAAAATAGGAGTTCATGAAGTCTTAGGCAAATGACTGATTTTAATGGAGTTTGCCATGGAGGAATGGTTACACTTGTATCTAAGTAATTATGTCAAAAGTCATTTATTTTTTTCAATCAAATACTGACAAGATCGTACTCAAAAATCCAGATATGCTTATTTACCATCCTAATGTAACAGATCTACTACTAAAAGTAAGTGAAAATAATTTTTTAAAATGTATTGACTCTTGTTACTTTAACATAAAAGTTATAAATAGAATTCATTTATATAATACAAACTCCCCAAACTTGATAATACATGGAGTAGTATAATAATATATGGAAAGGAGAAGCAGGGGGTGATTAATGAGGAAAAGACTACTTTTTAATGAAATATTAAATAGCACTTAACAAATTAATCATAGAATTATAGAATCAGATACCTTTATTCCTCCCCATGAAACTTTCATTCAACAATGAAACAAATGTTTTTTCAATGAAATATTTTGCTGTTTCATATTCCCATCCAAGCCACTGTGGGCTTCCCTTCCAGTGAGGCCTTTGCAGTGCTCCCAGCTGGGTTCAGTATGTCTCTCTTTGTGCTTCCACGCGTATTTATATTTCTCAAACACCAATGTAGTAGGTATTCATTTACCTACCCATTTTATCTAGCAAGAAATAAATCTATCCATCTTTGTCATATCAGGGTCTTATATGATAATAGGACCATGACAAATGTTTGATGTTTAGAAATATGTGAGAACTGAGTAAGGTTTTATAATTTTAAAGCTTAAAGTGGTTTCCACCATCTTATATATATCGTGAATTAGACACAGGGTCTTAAGAGGCCCAAACTCAAGACCAAAATTCTCAGTGAGACAAAACTATCAGATTGATGTCATTATGGTTCTGAAACAGCTTCACTTCCTGTTATCATTCCAGGCCCACAAGCAACACAGAATTCATCCAGAAGTTAAAAACTTTAGAAAGATTTGTGTATCAGAATGAGCATCCTAGGAAGAGAACACAGGTCCCAGACCTCCACTTCCTCCCCACTCTCTGCTCTCCAAATTAGCATCAAATCTGGCTAGGCAAGTCCTCTCCACCTTCTCCCCAGGAAACAGACCACCAAGGAACTTTGCAGAATTTCAGCTACACCCAAGGAGGATAAAATGTCAGTGTGCCAGCTACATGCTTTCTTGCTTTTGGTATTATGTTACCTTAAGCGCTGGTGGTGTAGCTTGCTAGGCCATGGGCCACTAACCAAAAGGTCAGCTGATTCCTGGGAGAAAGATGATACTTTGTGCTCCTGTAAAGATTTAGTCTGGACACCTGCAAGGGCAGCTCTGTTTGTCCTAGAAGGTAGCTGTGCAGTAGATTTGACCTGTTGCCAGTGAGTTTGGGTTTTGTAATTCAGGATGATTCTCTTTTTCATTTAAGTAGATGTGCAGGGAAATCTCAAAACTAAACCACTGCCTCAAATCCTACATTTTTTTTTAAATTAAGAATTATTTTTATGAGATAACCTTTCTTTTCAAGATGTTTATAATTTCACTAGGGAGAAAGCATGAAAAGAAGCACATGAAACTGAAGGATCAAGTGCTATGAAATGTGAACTTGATATAAGAAAAATCACCCTGGCCCACAATATTTAAAGAGCACTTTAATAAAAGGCAACAACTTTAACTATGTTAAATATATCTGGATTTATTTCATTAAATAAAATTATAGCTTGAGGTCCATGTCAACATCTTAAGGCTAATCACTATATCGAATCATGATATCTCATAAACTGGCACTGTGTATAGAATTTTAAATAGCTTATTTAGCTTATTCACTGAAAGTATTTGAAATTCATCCAGCAGTAAATTCCATGAAACCGTATCTGGCCTGCTTTGACTTTCCTTTTGTTAGGGGTCAGACATGCCTCTGTTGGAGGATTATAAGACTTCTCCACAGTTATATCTCCTTCGAAATATTAAGCAAATGTTAGAAACTACTTGCCAGCATTTGGTGGGAGGTCAGAAGCTTAGAGATATTCTCCCTCAAGGTTCCAGCCTGCGAGACCCCTAGCTGTAGGGTAGTCCCTGCTGTTACATCACATTATGTGACCTCTACATGAAGCCTGTTAACCACCAGTCTGGTCCTGTAGGCAGAATTCACACACTGCTCTGTGAAGAGCCAGAGAACATGTCAAACCTATTCAATCACATCCATGTTCTAGGGTCCTCCCATGTCACATGTGGGACCCCAATACCTCTCCTTCCTATTACATGTGCATGTCCCTAGATCATTCCCCTTGATTACCAAAAGCACAGCCTTCCTTGTAATTAGAGGACTTGCATGATCCCAAAAGATATACGAGGCTAGGTCAGAATAAAGAAGCTCTCTCGGTAGCCTCTCCTCCCCCAACTCCTCTCCCTCGCCTCCCTGTTCCCTTTCCCCATGTCCTCTCCTCCTTCTGCACTCTCCCTCCCCATGGACCAACAAGCAGGGCTGAGCATGCTGCCATCAAATGTGTCTGACTCCATTATTTCTCTCTCTCTCATATTTTCTATGACTTTACTGTAATCTTTAATCATCACTGTATAAGTGCCCCTACCGGATCCGTGATGATGTTTGTTAGAGGCTGGTTCTCTGACAACGTCTCCATCTTTCCTGTCTCTTTACTGCTTCTGACACCAATTGTTCCACACCACTCTGTTGGGTTGGAAAATGTACTGCGAGCCCCTCACAGAACTCAGAGGCAATAATCATGATTAAGAGGGCTTATGAGGGGATTTAATAAGCTACTATAATCTGTTATCACAAAACACTAATGATAAAATCCTTAGTCCATACGCACACCTCCCCTCAGCCAGCAGTCAAGTCTCTCTCTGGTCCTCAGCCTGTCAGCGATGTGTCCCGTGGCCTCTTCCTCAATAGCCTGAAGCTCACCTGCTGTTCTAGTTTCATAGTCTTGGGGCTGATCCTTGGTTCAATGGTTTCCTTGACTCACCCACTGGTCTTGGCTTGGCTTCTTACTCTGCAACATAGTCTCCATGCTACCGACTCTGGGACTTCTTGTCTCAATCTGCATCAATTCAGATAGATTTCTCAAATTTGCTCATATTCCATTGGTCCTATAATTTATCTCTGAGCTCCTATTTTTAAAATGGATCATCCTGATAGTTGGAGGTGGGGCCTCGGGGGGGTGTTGTTAGTTTTTATGCCTGTCACACACGCTCTATTTGCGTAGTTCCCACCCAATCATTTGAATGGAGTTACAAAGACATGAGTAGAAGAGCCATATCTAGGATTTTAATTCTACCATATATCCATATCTGTTGGGGGAATTTTACTTTTATATCCCTCTAAAGTATTGTAGTTGTACATATTCGTATGAATAGCTCACAACCTCCCATCTATCTAATTGTATGAAATAGGTTAGGCAAGAAAACAAAAAAACCTTCAAATGAGGCCATTTTTTATATCTGAAACCAAGAAATGCTGCAATTATATATAGAAGCTTTTCTTTATGCATCTCAATTCTTCACTATTTAATTCTTTGATAGGCTTAAGTCTGTCAAAATAGTATTCATTTCTACAAAGGAGAAGGCATACAAAATTACCAAAGAAAGAGAAAGGCAAGATGGAAAGAAGGGAAGAAGACAACAGGTGTAAGAAGTTGGTACTGAAATGCTGCTTAACTTTGAAACCCTTCACATGGGTTTTCCACTTACACCAAAATTTCCTTACAGAAGAATGTGCCAGCCAGAAAGTGTACTTTATATTTAAGTTTATTTTAAAAATAATTGTGCACAATTAATCACTATCAATGTAACTGTTATTACTCTGTGGTAGTATATGCCTCAGAGGCATTTAGAGAGTCTAACAGCTACCAAGACTGAAAAATGCCCCCACACCAGTAGTTATTCTATGATGAGGGGACTATCAAATCTTAAAATGTAAATGATCTGTGAAGAATTATGACACAAAGGAACGAGTTCTACTGTTCTCAAGTCATTTTGCCGCAATTGAGAGCAGATGTATTTTTCTTTGACACAAATGGATATTTTTTGTAGCATTTCTATTCCTTTGAATGGGCACCAGGCTGGCCACTTCAGAGGATTCTTTCTTATTGAGAAAGCCTAAATCTCATAACACTCAGAAAATTATATTTATTTGGCAATTTTGACATGCTGATGTCATAAAATCAAGTCAGACCAAGGCCATTTGAAGATATTTAACTCAGAAGTCTGCACTGGAAGGGCATTAGAAGTCTGATTTAAACTGACAAGAGAAAGAAAGCTGCAAGTTCGGGTTGTCATTCCAGGGCACATAGCACATTCCAGAGATATTTTTGAGCTTTGTAAGAGAGTTCCTGAAAAACTAACTACAAAGTAACCTTTTGTAAACTGTACATGATTTCCTACAGTCTTACATTATTCTATATTCTAATATTCCCTCATTGGGTACCCCAGATGCTATCTATTTTGAAGGTTTAAGTTCTTTAAAGAAATGAAACATTTCTAATATTGTGTGCCATCAAGTTGAAGTGAATTCACCGTGACTTTCTAGAACAGAATAGGACTGATCCATACTATTTCTTAGACTGTAATCTTTTAGAAGTAAATTGTGACATCAACAGTGACTGGTAGGTTGGAACTGCTGACCTTTCAGCTAGCAAATTAGAATTTAATCACTGTGCTACCATTCTTTTATAATAGAACTTGAGGGCTGAGCCCCGGTGGCATAAGTGGTTGAGTGCAGGACTGTGGCCCACGGGTTTGGCGGTTCAAATCCAGCGGTGGCTCTCAGGAGCAGCACTGGGTAGCTCCAATGACCAACAGAGGGCAGTGATGCCCCCCTTCCCCCCAAAAATAGAACTTGAAGTATCTCAGACATACTTCTTTTGAGCACTTATCTGTACCTGTGTACATGCGAACTGGGGTTGATAATGGGGATGGGGTGGGATGGGGAGGATGCCTCAAAAAAACAGAGGAATATTGTTTGTTTCATTGGTGCTATATTGTGCCCTGGTTGACTAACCCCTTCCTTGTGACCCTTCTTTGCAGGGATGTCCTACTGTCTTACTGTTTGGTGGGAATCTCTGCTCTAACCCCCTCATTTTCCGTAATACGGTTTTTGTTTGTTTTAGGTCTTCCGATGCCCGTTACCCAATCCCATTGATACCTCATGCATCTTCCATTTGGATTTGTTACTTCTCTGCTAGATGGCTCTATGTCTAAATTCAAGCCTTCAAGAATCCAGATGTTATATCTTTTGATATCTGGGCAGCATCAGCTTTCTTCACATTTGCTTACACACCCATTTTTGTCTTCAGCAATTTTGTCGGGAGGGTGAGCATCACAGAATGCCAGTTTGTGTTCTCGTGTTGAGGGAGGGCTTGAGGAGACGGCCAAAGTCCATCTACTAACTCAGTGCATTTGTCGTGTAAATATACATACGTAAACCAATACCTCTTTTTATGAATAAATATATTTACATGTGTACACACCTATGTGTATACCTCTATCCATAGCTTTGTTTTGTAGATTTTTCTGTTTCCTTTTACCTTCCTCCTGTCTCACCACCATGCTGCACCTTCTTCTGCCTCTCAGTAATTCCTCCCAGTTAGATTGCTGTTGCTCCAACAGCCCCAGGATCTCTACGTCCTCCTCTTTGTTGATTTTAGATCCCTAGGTTCTCTTCCCTCACCCTCCTTTCCCCAAATCCCTCCAGAATCATCAGTCCCTTTGCTCCCTTTGCTTTCTCTTTGGGTTGGCTTCCCTGCCGATCTTCTACAGGTAGGCAAAACAGCAAGGGAGACGAAACCAGAAGAAAGCAAAAAATTGAATAGAAAGAAAAAACAAAACAAAACGAAAAACTAGGGAAAAAATTAAAACATACACAATATCATGTCTGTTTGTTGACCTTTATGATGATCTCCCCATTAATTCTGGGGGGTTCTGGGTACTGCTTTTCCTAGTCTCTAGTCTATTTTGGGGACTCCTCACTGACTTAGTGGCTTTTCTTTTGGCTCAGCTTTTTTAATCATTCTTTATTGGAAGAACTCTGAAGAATTTTAGGAATTTTGGACGCTATTTTACATTTTCCCCTCATTCTATAAGGGCCTTTGTTTTGTTCCTGATCCAAGGTATTGATAGTGTTAACTGGTCACATTCTATTTCTTCTGATCTCAGCTTATAAGAAACATGGGTTTATGTTTAGTCTTGTTGACGATATTCTTTTTTTTCCTCTTTGATATCCTACATTCTCTTTTGTGCTTACAGACTCAGGTATTAGAGACTCAATCCTTGTGTTTGGTAATTAGATAAGAATAAATTCCTTTTTTAAAACTATCCTGTCTTATTTCTACAAGTATCAAGTGTATTGGACCTATTTTTCAGTTACGAGCATGAATTAGAACCTTCTAAATCAGATCAATTAAATTATATTTGTATTTCCATATTTCTAAATTGTCAAGGTCACTTTAATTTTCTTTTTATTAAATAATGTAAAAGGTCTGAATAAGGTCCGGGTATGAACAGTTTTAATGAAAGCCACATAGGAAGCTGAGGAAATACACAGAATCCTATATAATTTCAGATTACACTCCATGACAAATTAATTCTATGTGAGCAATGTCACATTTATCAAACTCAGTTTATATTAAAGATACCTGATTTTCAGCATTAGTGCTTAGAAAAATAAGAACATAAGAAAAAAGTATATAAATTAATATGTAAGCAAAAATATTTACTTAAGCAAAATATAAGCACTTTATATAAGTGAGAATTAGGATTATCCTAAGTAGCTGGAAAACAAGATTATTAAACACAAATATGTCATGTTTCTTCCTGAATTGTTTGTTTGTGCATCTATCCATAATTATATAAATTTTGGATATCTCTTTATTCAAAAGCTGTTTTGTCTAAGAAGGAGCTAAGAACCTATTTTTTTTAGGTTCTCCCTGTAAATATGCAGGCTCAGCAGGTAGAAATGGTGTTCTATCTTGAAATCTGATGGGGAATTTGAAATCTCATTCTAACTCAGTTCCTGAAGCTACGAGTTCCGAGTTCCGGTAAGGCATGGGGTATTATTACTATTTTTTAATTTGTGTTTGCAGTGACATTTTTTGAATGCCTACAGTGTGTCTCCTATTTTAGAATAAACCCTGGCATTTTGCAATACCTTTTACATTTCAAAGATCAAAAAAATCATTTTAAAGATTAAGTATTAATTATACAGTACAATTGATTATTCTTAAAGAGGGATACAAATAGCCTAAATAAATACGAACTCCCCCTTGAGGAATTATCACCAGTAAGCTCTTCATAAGTCAAGATGGGGAGAATGTATCTCATTTATTTGGTAAACTCATCATGGAGAAAAATATCATGTGTGATAAATGATGGCTTTCAAGGCATTGATTTGTTCTTTTGTTAGTCTCTGGTAATGTCAATATTTTTTCCAAAACCATAATTCAAATTCATGAATTATTTTTCAATATTCCCTTTTTAATATCCAACTTTCACATATATAGGAAGCAATTAAAAACACCATGGCTTGGTCAAGCACAATTTAGTCCTTAAGGAAACACTCTTGCTTTTCAAAATTTTTAAAGAATGGAGCATCAGGATTGGAATAAGTTTTATTAATAAGCTGTGATGTGCATCAGATTTAGGCAATGAGATGAGTCCTTCCCTTTTTTCTTTTTTGCTGTCTCCCTAAGCATTGATTGTGGAATTTAGCAAGACTCAATTCTTAACAACGTCAATCACTTCTCCATTGAGCATGGTACTACTTTTGTTCAGTTGTGAGGACCTTTATTTTCTTTACATTGAGTTGTAATTCATATTGAAGACGTCAATCCTCAATCACTTGCAGCAAGCAGGTTATGTCATGTGCACATTTCAAGTTGTTAGTAAGAGTTCCTCCAATCCTGAAGTCATGTCTTCCTCACTTAGTCCAGCTTCTCTGATTATTTGCTCAGCACACAGATTGAATAAGAATGGTGAGAGAATACAACTCTTTCCTGCTTCAAACCATACAATAGTTTCTTGTTCTGATTGAATGACTGCTTTTGATCATGTACTGGTTCCAGTTGATTACAATGTAATTCTAAAATTCCCACTCTTCTCAACATTTTCCATGGTGTGTTTGATTCATGCAGGCAAGCATTTTTGCATAATCAATAAAGCACAAGTAAACATTTTCTAGCATTTTCTGCTTTAACAAAGATTCCTCTGATGTCAGCAATGATATCTTTTATTCTACATTCTTTTTTGAATCCAGCTTGAATTTTCAGCAGCTTTCTGTCAATGTACTACTGCAACTATTGTTGAGTAATCTTCATTAAAACTTTACTTGCATATGATTTAATTATATTGGTCTATAATTTCTGCATTCTAGGTAGCTAGCTTTCTTTGAAATGGTACAAATATGGATCTCTTCCAGAAGGCTAATCAAGGAGCTGTCTTCAATCCAAATTTCTTAGCATAGAGTGAATGGGTGCTTCAGGAACATGTTGAAACATTTCAGTTGGTATTATCCATTTTTTGAGTTTTCTTTTTTACCAATACCTTCATTGCATATTGGACATCTTCCTTCATTGGTTCTTTATCATCTGCTACCTCTTAAAACTGTTGAACAATGATTATTTCTTTTTGGATATAGTGACTGTATTCCTTCCATCTCCTTTGGCTATGATGTAATTGACAGACTAGACTCCATTCCTTCTCTCTTAATCCTCTCAAGGCCCAAATTGACACCACATTACATAGCTACCAGAGATGTAGTCAATTTGATTTTTTTGTGTTCTCTCTTAAGAAGCTTATGTGAATAGTTGTTGGAAAAAGTTATTTTCTATGAAGAAGTCTTTGGTCTTACAAACTTATATCATGCATCTGCAGATTTTTTTCTACCACAAAGGCCATATTTTCCAACTACTATTCCTTCTTCTATGTTTCCAACTTTTACATTTCAGTCTCCATTAATTATCAATACAGCTGATTGAGTGATCAACTTCAGAATGACTATGTAGATAGAATTTTTCAACTCTTCATTACTTGCTTCAGTGGTTAATACGTAAATTATTCAGTCATGGTTATTTTGTATGAATTTCCTTGTATGTGCATAGATATTATCCCATCGTAGATAAATAGATAATAACCATTGTGATAAAAACTTGCAAATATGATGCATGACACTCTAATGGAGAAGATCGGTTGGTTTTGCCATTCAGTTGGAAACAATGTGAGCCATTTCTGAAGCAGCAACAGAAACTCTTACAACAACCTGAAAGGACAGGCCCAACGAGGAAAGCACCTTTGAGATCTTTGCCTGAACAAACGGTAGCATTAGAGATAGCAGAGAGCAAAAGACCAAGCAGGGGGTTCCTGAACCATGGAATAAATACAGCTGAATCTCTGTAGGGCTTAAACAGGGAGTCTCTCCCTCAGTGCTAATAGGGCTTTGTAACATTGCTCTAACAGGGCAGGGAGGCTGAGAGACCCAGGATGAGAGAAAGAGAGAGAGAGAGAGAGAGAGAGAGAGAGAGAGAGAGAGAGAGAGACCGAGACCAAATGACTTGCATTGTTGAACAGAGAAACTGTGGATAAAAGACCGATATTCTTAACATTGGAGTTCCTGATGTCTAGCCTACTCACATCCAGAATGAACAGTCTTTTATACCTTTGGGTGCTTGGATATGGCAGCTGCATCGCTTTCTCATCAGCCTGATACTGAAAACTTGTGGAGCGGTCTACTCCGCCCTACAGTACTGCTAGGAGTAAGAATTGCCTTCTTGTTTTCATTTTGTCTTAGATGAGTGTAGTGAAAATATAATGAACTAATGAAAAGGGTCTAAAATTAGAATTGAGAATCAGCAATATCAATATTGACTAACTTCTCTGCATTCATCTATTTGGGAATACGTTTTCTTGAGATGTTAAATTAAACCCCATTGGGATCTCTCTTTATGTATTTACTGTACTAAGAAACTCAGCATTTGATAGTCCATGTGGTAGTTCCATCATTTTGTGTCAACTTGAAAATATAGAAGGGTAGAGGTAGAGTTTAGCCTGTTATGCAGGGCACAGCCTGATGGCACCTCCTTATGGACATGGTCTTCTAAGAAAAAGGGTCTTGGGAATCTCCACCCCGCCCCCCTCCGCCTTCACCTTCCTGCTAGCTGAACTTGGTGGTGGCTGGTGTCCTGGAGATGCATATAGCGCCACTGGATCCATAAGACTTTGACCCCACCAGTCTGTGATATTTCAATGTTCTGCCTCATTGCTTGTGACTGTTGATGGAGTATTGACCTTATGGACCTGACATGGACTGGTCTGGACTGTTTTCCAGATATGTGAAGCTTCTTGATATAGAGCTCTTTCTTATGCATGTATGAGTGTCCCTGGCTTTGGTTTTCTACTCAACCCAGCCTAACACAGTCAAGGAAGTGTTTTTAAATGATAGCAAGAAATAATTGGATGTGAAAATTCACACCATGGCAACCCAGATAAGCTACTTGTTAAGGAAGCATAGGCCTACATGACCAGTCATGCCTTTGAATCTTATTTTTCTCATTGTTTCTCTTGCCTACACATGTTCATCATGAATTATGATGGAATTTTTCCTGTTTTCAGAAGTTATTAAAAATCATAAAAATTTTAAATCATTCCACTGACTTTCCGCCAACAGTGCCAACGTTTACTTACTGAATGGTAGGCTGTCAGGGGGTGAAGTCAGGGAGTGACAAATAATTGTCTTTTCCTCCGGAGTTCTTGCTTCCTCAGCTCTGCCGTACCCTTACCCTGAACGAGTCTGTTTCTCTCATTTTTCGTGGGAAAAAAAATTTTTTTTTAATGTAAACCAATTGTTCTTTCATGGTCCAACAAAGCACCTTGATACATTTGGGACAGCGATGAAGTGTTATCATTCAAATCAAGATTCTAAATTATAAAGTTTAACACCTAATGACTCAAAGTGCCTAACTTCCCCCCGTGCTCATGCAATGGGAGTTTTCATCATCTGTTTAAATTGCTGTGTCATTTTGGTTTGTACCCTGATGCCCCACGAACCCATAGCCAGCTACACCACTAGGAAGAGGAGGAGGTGGATGCAAAGGACACAGACTACACCAGGGAACAGTGGCACAGAGGGAGACACCAACATGATTGTATATACATTTTTGTGCGTTTAGCAAAAATAAATGTTTTATTTTTAATAAAAATATCAGTATAGTTATAACAAAAAGAACACTTTTTGTTAGCCCTGTTCATATATATTAATAAGCCTACAATCTAAAACACAATGCTAATTAATTTTTGAAGGTTCTCATGTACTCCTGTCAGATTTGTCGTTATCCAGCTACAGTAACACTTCAAATGCACAAAAGCAGACATTTGTGTTCCTTGCTCCCTGTGTTTTTGTGGTGGCTGACCTTTTTCACATTTTTCCAGGATTTTAAAGGGGTTTCAGCTGAAAAATATTACAACTAGGGTTCCGTTTCCAAGATGCATAGGTATTTACCAAGCAACACATGTTAACCATGGCTTTATGGTCAGTCAGTGGTTGCAGACAAGTTCTTTCAGTAATACACTTGCCTTAATCTACTCATGGTGTTTTAAAAATAAGATTATTTCAGTGCCATAGAAAAATCATTTTGTTGATTCTTTAGCAAAACTCAAGTGAAAATCGTCTCAAACCTTCAAAGCTTTGCAACAAATTTCTAGGAATGATGCCCCACTTGGTACAACAGATTTTAGATGTCAAGAAAATATCAATTATAAGCCCAAAGTGGGAAGATTGTCAACCCCATCTAATGAAAGGTATTTGAAGGTGTCTGATACACACCTGGGGAGAAGATCCTGGATTATACAAGCCCATTGAAGCTGGAGTATAATGTGGTTTAACCCTTTCAACTTTAAATGAACCTTTTAGCCTCAGAAGATGCCAAGTGTTGGACAAAAATCAACTTACTCAGAGAACTGCTCTTTCCATCAGTATTTTAAGAAAGATTAAAGCTAATGAAGACAAATTGATGGAACAAAGCCCAACCAGGAATGAGTCTTGGATTTATCACTATGATCTAGGTAATAAGGTCCAATGAAGAGCGTGGTTTCCCAGTGTTTCAGAGATCAGTTAAATTTAAAGCAAAGGGCAGCTCAGGTTTTGCAGACATTTTATTATATTTCAGAGGGGCCACCTTGATATATTTTCTCAAAGGACACAGGATGATTAGGGGTTAATTATGAAAAAGTTTTAAGACTATGGAAATTACATTTGTGAGAAAAGGGCCAAGGATTTTTTTTTGCCTCTAGAATTTTTTCTTTTAATATATCGTGGCCTGGTACCTGCTCATGTCTCAAGGATAGTAAGGGCTGTCTTATGAGAAGTTCACTGGGAAACCTTACCTTCTCCACCCTACAGCCTTCCTCTGATTTCTTCATGTTCCACAAACTCAAAGAACAATGAGAGGAAACTCAATTTGTTTCCCATGAGGATATCAAAATGTTTATATCGAAGATCATTTAATTATTTGGTAGAAACGTTAGAGATGGAGCCATCATCTTCAAAAGTGTATGCACATAGAAAGTAAGTCAAGGAACTGTAGCTTCATACTCTTGATATTTTTATTTAATAAACATTTCTGACTCATACCAATATTTTAATTTACTCTGTATCTACAATATTTAGAACCCTGTAGCTCCAATATTGAGTAATAACTATCTGTGAACCTATATCAATATCATTTTTGAGAATGCAGTAGTAATTTTAGGAAAAGGAGGGAAAATAAAAAAGGGCTTCCACTAAGTTATATTGAATGTCACAGTCATAATAATGAATATATGTAATAAGGTTATAATTCAGTATAGAAACATTTCATAAAACAATTTTGTTGTTAGTATGAGTAATGGTGCATTAAGTAATTTATGTTTATTCCATATTTTATGACTAAAAATTAAGCTAAATATTTTAAAATAATCTGTCTGGTTTGGTCCTGGGGAAGAGCATCATGGGATGAGTTACTTCTTAGAGTCCACCAACTTGAGTGACACCATTAAACAGAACTACCCACTTCTGAATGTGACTGCTTGTTCTCCCTTTCAGATCCTTTCTCCTATCTAATGGTCCTACCTTCTTGTCAGCTATTCCAGCTTCTTTCCATGCCTACTGCAAACTAGGTCATAGACTGTTTTCTTTCACTGATGTCATAGAATCCATCATTCATATCTGCTAATCGAATCCAGATTATATTGTTAATTTTTCTAGTCTTCTTTCACCTCTTGGTAGTAAGCAAAACTCAACAGTTTCTGAGATCAGGCTCTATTTCACGTGCCTCCTTTTACCATGCTTTGAAAAGGTGTGCTTTCCCACGCTTTCCTCCTCTTCTCTTACTGCTGTTCTGAAACTCTCCTCATGTGAAGTAGAGCTTTTCTTATGGGCCTTGAATTAAAAAAATCCATTGAGAGGCCTTCATAGCATGGCGGTTAAACGTTGGGCTTCAACACACAACATAAACAGTTAAAATCACCAGCTGCCCCATGAGAGAAAAATGGGTCTGTCTACAATCATAAAGAGTATATCTCAGAAACTCATGGGGACAGTTCTATCTTGTCCTATAGGACTCCATGTAAAGTTACTCACATAATTTCCTAAACGTTTTCTCAATATATTAGGCTGGGTTGTCTAGAGAAACAAAACCAGGGACACAGATTTATTTGGAAGAACTTTATATCAAGAAGTAGTTTGATATGAAAATATGTCACACTAGTCCAATTCAGATCTGTGGGTGCTATGTTAATAGCTGATACAGAATCCAAGAAAAAGAAGGTGAAGGGTGAGGGGAGAGAGAGAGAGAGAGAGAGAGAGAGATCATTTCCCAATGTCTGGGTTATAAAAAGTCCACGACCCCAAGAAGGCATTACCAGGCTACTCTATTGACACGGTGGACTGTATCCCTACTTTCACATGGGGACCATGAATTTGAGAAAACATCTAACCATCGCACTCAGTAACTGCCACTTTTTGTCTGAACTTCATTCAGATGACAGACTCTGCATTAAAAATATCTCAAAAGCCAGTCGGGGTGCAGTATAGCACTGATGAGACACAACTTTCCTATCTCTCTTTGGTATTTCCTTTCCCCAATATCATGACCTCATTTCTACCTTAAAAATCATATTAGACCACAACATGCACACTACTACAAGTAAGAGCTCACAACACAGGGAATCCAGGATATAAACCCCTTAGGGCAAAAAAAGGAGAGTAGAGATACCAGGAGGATTAGGGGATGGTGGGGAAAGAAATGGGGAATCAATCACAAGGATCAACCTATACCACCCTCCCAGGGGGACGGATACTGGAAAAGTGGGTGAAGGGTGATGGGTGATGATGGGAGATAACGGAAAAATAATCTATAACTTATCAAGGGTTTGTGAGGGAGGGTGGATGGGGTAGTGAGGGGAAAGAAATGGGGAGCTGATATCAAGATTCAAGTGGGAAGAGAATGCTTTGAAAATGATGGCGGCAGCATCTGGGCAAATGTGCTTGACCCACTGGAGGAATGTATGGATTGTGATAAGAGATGTAAGAGCCCCCAATAAAATTGTTAAAAAATAAAAACAAATAAATAGAAAGAGAAAAGAAATACAGTCTATTTTGTTATGTGAATAATGAGAAATAAATTATTTGATTATATATTTTAAATCTCACAAGATCAGAGTATTAAAATTTTACCCACCTGCTTACTACATCATCACACATCATCTCTTGCCACAATGGTCTTGAAATTGCTTTGAATAATGGTCCTGCGCTCAGAAAAAAGGTAGACTGGCATGATTTTTCAGTATTTTCTCGCTTACTTGAATATTTTTTCTCAGATTTGTGAGGAGTAGTTCAGCTCTTTTTTTTTTTTAACATAAGCTAGACTTAGTGATATGCTTCTAACAAGTAGAATGTAGCAGAAGGGTTGGAGTGGAATAAAAGGTGAGCACCGCTTTCCTTATCCGCTCACTCTGAGAGAGCAGCTGTCAGGTGATGGTGTTTCGAGAATACTCAAGGAATCTTATAAAGAATCCTATGTAGCAAGGAACTCAGCTCTTTTTCTTTTTTTTCCCCAATGATTTTATTGGGGACTCTTTCAGCTCTTATAAAATTCAATACATCATTTGTATCAAGCATATCTGTACACATGTTGCCATATTCATTTTTCACATATTTTTCTACTTGAGCCCTTGGTATAAGCTTCTCTTCTCCCCCCTTTTTATTTATAAATCATTTGAGGGGGGGGCTCATACAACTCACATCACGGCCCATACATCCATCAGTTGTATGCAGGCCACCTTTGCACACTTGTTGCCATCATCACTCTCAAAATAACCTCCCTCCACTTAATTGGTAACCTTAACAAGAGCACTAAGTATGGCCTGGAGTTTCCCTTATTGGGGAAATAGGCAGAAAAGTAGGATGAAATGAGTGGATGGATAAAATTTAAAATGGATTTCATTTCTACCATATTCAATGAGTTTTTTAAATCTTTGTAGTATTTATTTCTTTATATTGTTCTCCTCTAACAAATTAGCATCTGTTTTTTATATATAAGCAATCATCTTGGCTTCTGCAGAATCTCATAGAATCTTTAACTTAGTAGGTGATTAAGAAATATTTGTTGAATTGAATTGTAAACTCTGAGTCTAAAAGAGAAAATTAATAGATTGAAAAATTCAGTGGAGGATTCTATCATTTGAAAAAAATGGGTTCCTTCGGTGGGTCTAATTATTTGAAGAGTTTTCTGCTTTTAGGAATTTTTACATTTCAAAAATAAAACCTAGTGATGTACTTTGAATGTGTAATAGCTAAACCTTTGTTACATATTGCTTTGCTATTATTCCTAAAATTTGTCCCATTCTCAAACCAACAAAGAAAATAAAACAAAATTAAATAAAACAGCTCTGGATAAAGTTCTGGCAGTTGTTTGCCTTTGCTGAGACTTTACAAGGAAGAAATAAGACGATGAGAAAGAAACCAGACATTCAAGTCTAAAGTGTGTGTATACGCATCATTTCCTACTTAGCCAAAAAGAATTTTTGCCATGCATTTATAACAAAAAAGTTTAAGGTTAACTTTAAAAATGGAAACAGAAAGAGAGGTTGATATTTAAGGATGGAGTCCCTCAGATTGTGGGGATTTTTTGATTGTGGATTTTTCAGATTCTATATGTGGAAAAGGGACATTTTGGGTTTCCTTCTGAGTCAGCACTGTGCAAGCTCCAGAGCATATTAAATGTAGTATTTTCTCGCTCTATGAAATATTCAGCAGCTTTCCTTCTGTTGTGTCTGCATCAAGGGCAAGGCCTATAAGCCTTTCTTGAAAGCTCTGAAATGAAAAACACCACCGCTTTCTCCAACTAGAAAACAGAGATGAAAGAACAACATTTAAAAATCAGGTGGGTGTCACTCAAGCCCACTCAGGCAATGTCTGAGCACAGAAGAGTTCAGGAAAAGTAGAGAGTAGACGAGGACAACTCGCTGTGTCTGGAGATTTAGCTGCTCCTCACTTGCTCTCACGCCCCAGGTTCAGGGGTCTGATGCACCTCTACGCTTGTCTTTCCCACTGGGTGTGCTCCCCTCAAGCAACATTCACACAAAAGCCCCTGGAATCACCCAGGCTTCTATATCCAGCCCGCTCGTATCAGGCAGGCTTTACCAAGGCCTCTGGTACTCTTGGTCTGGGCGCCTGTATTTGAGACACTGGCCTGAGACTGCAGGCAGCTTCTTTTGCGGTGGGGGCGTTAGGCCTGTGGTGTTGTCCAGAGGAGAAACAGGAAAGACAGCAGGATGAGGGGGGTGAAGGCAGAAGCAGAGACACGTCAGACATATCTGGAATCATTGACTGCACTTTTAGGGCTGGGAGGGAGAGCAGAGAAGTTGTTTGGGGTGGGGAAGCACGGAGGGAAGGGAGCTGGTGGTCAGTTGGACAGAGAGTGAGTACTGAACTATATATGTGGACAAAGTTCCTGGATACCCATCTGTGACAATGCAGGACCTGCCTCACGGGCAATGTTTTCACACAGCCCCTTCATGAGGCTGAGGTGGCACAGACTCGATACCTCCCTTCCTCTCCATGTAATAGGATCTTCCCCCAATCACCAACCCCCAGCTCCTCTGATGTCGTAGAATGTGGTGGTGTAGGAGTTAGGAAACCTCCCCTGGTGATGGGCCAGGCAGTGTTTCATTCCGTTATAGCTCGGGTTGCTTTGCATTGGAACCAACCCAACAGCACTGAACAAAAACATCATGGAGATAAAAGGGAAGACAGACCATGCTCATAGTTATACATACGTGCAAATTACAGAACTTTAGGATATCTCAGGGCCAATATGTACTTACTTTGCCCAGGTAACGATTGACTGTCACGAGTGTGTATAAAGTACTATTTCTAGGAATATGCTTACATTTATTTTGTATGTTGTTTGTGCGTTGAGCTGAGTTGAAGGAGGATGTCTCACCTGACACAGCTCCCCTTGACCTGGGCTCACTGTATATGATATACAGACCTGAGGCCAAGTGCAGCTCCTTGCTATAAAACAAGTGACCTTTAAAAAGAAGTGTATATTAGAAAGTTTTGGACTTAGTCTTTCTAAACCTCCGTTTGCTTCAATGTATAATAAAGTAATAAAGGCAATGAAAGACATTGTAAGGTCTAAATTAGTGTTCTCTATTGTACTTCTCTAGGTTCTAATATTCACTGCTGTGACTACACAGAACTCAAAGACACATTTCTTGATTAAGGGATTTATTAAGGAAGTTAACATGTTGTAATGCCATTGAGAATTGCTCAGAGTTGAGTTGTTTTTCAGGATATGTGAAAAAAAAAATCCATCCAGCTCGCTAATAAATGCCCAACGGAGTATATCACTTTCTTGTAGCTTCAACCCAAAGGCATCTAGCTTAAGCTCCTGTGGGCCAACAAACCAGTTCCTGGAATTAAGTGCCTGGAGAAACCCCTCTCCAGTAAGCCTCAGTCTAATGGCACTCAGTTCTACTAGTGGATTAGCAAGTGCAACTTCCCCGTTTAAGTGCCCAGAGGCACCCCACTTCGCAAATCAGCTTCTGGCACAAAAGCACACTTTACTGACTCCATGGATTGGGACTTCCATCACTGAACTCTGTTCTCTGCCTCCTACTTCTGCTCCTTCTCCTCTGATGCTGTAGTGGTCTTCTGGATCCAGGAGGTTCCCTGGGTCTGGGTCTCTGGCGGAGAGAAACTGTGTCGTTCCTGGATTTTGCTGGTTATAAGATTCCTCCTTCTGCTTCTCATAGGGCTGATTTTATATATAGCAGGATGGCATTCCAGGGAATCCAGTTCGCAATGACTCACAGGTGAATCCTATCCCTATCTTCCCACACCTTCTTAGGAGACACATGGAAGCAAAAGTCATTTGGTGGAAGTTAGGGACTTTGGCTAGAAAAGCCACATTAAACAATCCATTGTCCCCGTAGAAATGCAAACACAATTAGAAGAAATTTGACCAGGCTTCCTCTTGTGTACATCGGTCATGTTATCAGGCAGGCCTGTGGGCATGTCCTTGGAAAAGGACATAAAATTTGTAAAGTTGATCTGTAAAAAAGAGGAAGAACCCCCAAAAGATGGGTTGATGTAGTGCCTGCAGCAATGGGTTCAAACATACCAATGATTGTGAACATGGTGATGGACTCGGATGTGTTTATTTCTGGTTGCAGTGAATGGAAACTAAATAATGCCTAACAACAAAGTAACAACATGCAATGATGCTCACGGCAATTAATGAGATACAAATGAAGGCTTGAGGTAGGTAGACCTGGATCTTAGCAATACTACCATTGCTGTTATTTTTTGGAGAAAATTTATTTTCTGTTAAGTTTGTTACTTTTCTCATGACAAGGACATGGTCTCTTAAAGCTATTACTGGTTTCTTTACCATCTCTCATACAGTGTACCGAATTGTTTTTTGTAGAATGGCCTTTGTTTATTTTTTTTACTTTAATTCCTTCTCCTAAGAAAACTGGTTGGGTTTTTGAAGTGCAAATATTAAACAGAATGCAAAATAGGGTTTTACTTACTTCCAGTTACTCATGAGCTAGAAACAGGAAAAGTCTATGGCATTAGCAATTTTGGCAATATCATTCAGGGGTATTTGGTAATCACATTCATTAACACTCTCTCACAGTCCTGGTGGCATCGTTCTAACTCACCAAATCAGGTTTTCTGTTCCCATAAAAATGTCTAGTATCTGAAACTCAAAGGGCTGCTATTCCTCTGCCCTTTAGGCTTGCTGAGACTTAGGGCTGCCTGGAGAGAAAGGTATCTGGTGCAGACTGTCTTCACCATGACATTCTCAAAGACATAGCCTCTTATTGTTATAATCTGAAAACAGTTTCACAGTTACCAGACTTAGCCCATTTTTAATTTTCTCATCATGGTAATAGTGATCGTTATAAATAAAACTAACTTAAACTCTTGTGAATATGGTTGTGTGTGTGTTTGCAACTGATTACTTCTAAGCATGCACTCACTTGTTAATCACTTGAAATCTGCATTCTCTCTTATGTCTTTACTAAAAGCACTTCATCAAAGAAACTCAGGATGGCATAATTATCTCATCCAGTAGCCTTTCCTCATTTTTTATTTTTATTTAAATTCTGTACAAAGTGGCCTTGTTAATCCCTCTTTCTGACATAGTGCTTCCGTTTACATGCTTCACATCGCTCTGTGCTTGTTACCCAGACTGAAAATCTGTTTTCTTATTAATCATAGTTTACACTTATATTTCTATTCTATTTGCTCTTTTCATGATTTTTCTCAGAAAATTCACTTTGGAGAACATTGCTGGGGGAAGATATATGAGCCAAGATTTGAGTTAAACCCTTATGTTTGGTGTGGTCATAGCCTTTGCCATTATTGCTTGTCAATATTTATTAAACACCAACTCAGTGCCTTTGACATAAGGTATATATAAAGCATTCCTGCTGTTACAAGCTTATGTTCTACTAGAGTAACCGAAAATAAGATATACAAGTGAGGTAAATGCTATAAAAGGCATATGACTGAATCCACTGCCAGGGAGCTGATTCTGTGGCATAGCTACTCTGTAGGATAAGATAGAACTGTTTCAAAGAATTTCCAAGCTCGTGATTCTTTACCAAAAGACAATGACTTCACCTTTCTTCCACAGAATTATTGGTGAGTTTTATCCATAGATCTATTATTCTCCTAATACTTAATCCACTAAACAAAAAACTAAAATCTGAAATTGGAACTCATCAAATTTCAAGAAATCACTGACAATGAAAGGCCTAATTTTGCCTCAGATTTCAGAGATTGTTTTTCAATGACTGTGATAGTTGTTGGGTTTTCTGTTAACTTGGATTGGCCAGAATTTTCACTGATTGAACAATTCAGCTATTTAGGGATTGTTAATACTCCGTGATGTGATCTAAGAGTGCCATCAGTTCCACTGTGGGACACAGCATTGTTATTGTAGTCACACCCTGAAGTCATTCAAAGGAATTCTTCTCAGGGTGTCATCTCCTCCTAAATATGCAGACTCCATCGGAAGCCTTCTCTCTTCTTGCTGATCAGAATAGTGCATCTGTTTTATTGACTTCATGTTCTTTGAATTTGAGGCAATGGCCTCTCGTAGTGCTTACCAACCTTGGTTTCAACTACTGTTGCCTCTACAAGCCTATGGTCTTACAATTCCTGGTTTGTCTTCATGCTTTCTGATTCATTAGTCCCCATTGCAAGCTACATGAGTAACAGACAGTCTCCAGTTTAAAATCTGATTCACGGATTTCAACCAGACTGGACTAGTCCACTTCTATAACAGTGTGAATCATTTTCTTGATAAAATGTATACATTTATATATGTATACACATACACACATACATTTACCATAATATGTGTGTATGCAAGGTGCACCTGGCCCATATTATTTTAAGTCACCTCATATCCATGTGAAAGTTGGGCATTGAGTAAGGAAGACTGAAGAAAATAGATGGATTTGACCTACATTGTTGGTGAAGAATAATGACAGTCCCATGAACTGCCAGTAGAAGAAACACATCTGTTTTGGTAGACGTAGAGACTAAATCCTCCCTAGAGGCAAGGAGGCTGAGACTTTGTCTCAGGTGCTTTGTACGTGGTGTCAGGAGAGACTAGTCTGGAAAGGACATCATGCTTGGTAAAGTAAAGGGGCAATGAACAGGAAGATCTCCAACAAGATGGATTGTCATAGTGGCTGCAATAATGGGTGTACGGAACAGAATGTTGAGGATGGTGTAGGACTAGATGGTGTTTCACTCTGTTTTCCATAGAGTCTCCATGAGTCAGAACTAACGTTACGGGACCTCACAACAACATAGAGACACAGACAGAGGCATAGGCATAGATATAGACACAGGCATAGGCATTGACATAGATATAGACACATAGGCAGTGCATAGACATAGATATTAGCCTAGTGGAATAGTAATTTTTGAATTGAGTTGCTAACCACAAGGTCAGCAGTTTAAAATTACCACCTGTGCCTCCAGGAGAAAAATGATGAATCATTCTACTCTTTTAAAGAACTTAAGCCTTGGAAACCAATGTGGGCATTTCTAGTCTGTCCTCCATGATTGCTCTTAGTTGGAATAGACTTAATGGCAGTAATTTCTCAAGAGAACCCATCCTAATCCCATGACCAAGCAATTGCTTGGTTATGTTGTAAGTATTGAATAATTCTTTCTAGTAATTTGAAGGCAATGTGAGTATTCTATTACAGTGGCATGGTTTAGAGAGTCTAGTACAGTGGTTCTCGACCTTTGGGTCATGACCACTTGGGGGTCAAATGACCCTTTCACAGGGATCAGCATATTCATCACAGTAGAAAAAATGACAGTGATGAAGTAGCAACAAAAATAATCTTATGGTTGGGGGGGTCACCACAACATAAGGAACTCTATTGAAGGGTTACGGCATTGTGAAGGTTGAGAACCATTGGTCTAGTACTCCATGGAAGATGGTGGTAGCTATGACAGATAAAGACTAGATAATAAAGTTTCTTGAGTAACAAAATTTAATGACCTTACCTGGCATTAGTATATGTTTGAGATTCATTAAAACTCTTATAAGTAGGTGACTGATATATCACAATTGTTCTCTCAAATGATTATTCCTATTGCAATTCTAGGAAAAAAGAGAACAAGGCTAACCAAAAGCTTCCCCGGGCTTTGAGAATATACTCAAAGGAGAAAAACTCTAAAATTATGTAGTGTTTGATAATCCACAAAACTCAGTGACTTATAAAGAATGGAGGAAGGATGAACAATTATGGGATTTGATTAGTATTTAAACTTGTGAAATACAAAGTTGATGGTCTGGAATGTAAACTGGAATGTTACTGGAATGAAAATTGTTAATTAAGAAAAACTCAAGTGATTCAATGTATGTATGGAGATTAAGAAGGGTACCAGGGGAGCTTCAGGGATCAAGTTGGTTAATTGATAATGAAGATTCAATTTATTAAACCTATATAATGGACTAGAAGCAGTGGATTTGGGTTAATATACAGAGAAACTTTAGTTTGAGATTTATGAGCTCTTCAATAGTAAAAGATATTTTACTCTGCTGACAGCCTTCACCCCTTAATTGGTTGTTTAGTTGAGAGTGAAGAACCTGGGGGACTTTACAATTGATAATTATTAGATGGATGATAATGATTTTAATGTGGTGGCAGCTACAGAGATGTTTATATTATTATATACTGAGAAGTTGGAATCATGGAAATAAATAAGATAATCTGATTTTGAAAGATTTCAGTATTTAAGCAGCTGGTTAATATAAATTTGATTATAGTAGATCTCTTTGAATCCTCAGAACTACGTCCATTACAGATGTTTATAAATACCGAGATGTCCCTAGGCTAGAACTCACTTCCATCATGAGTATTTTTCAAATTGTCAACAAAACAAATGATTTTATTTATTAATTTCCTGACCTAGGTAAGCAGCTAAAAGTCTAGAAGATTACCTTAGTGACTGCCTTAGTTAGGCACTGTTCAATTGGTTCTGACTCACAGTGACCCGATGTATGACAGAACAAACTATCCCCTACCCCATACCATCCTCCTGATGGTTCTTATGTTTGACCACTGCTGCAGCCGCTCAGTCAACCATCTTAATGAGGGGCTGTCCTTCTACTTAACCAAGCATGATGTCCTTCTTTGGGGACTGACCTCGCCTAACTACATGTCCTACCCAACCAGGCTCTCAGAGACCCCAGGTGTCCTCATTTTGCTAGCTGTTTATATAATTAAATTGTTAACACAAGCAACAATTAGACTTTCAATTGTAGAGACATTAAATTACCTCCATATTTTCAACATGATTTTTTGGTTTTATGTTACCAAATTAGAACTTATACACAGTCTATATTTTGGGAGATATGCTAAATTTGTCTCTGACTTTTAGGGAAAAATCTAGAACTATTTGTAAAAGTGCTGAAGACTTTCAGTCAAAGGAAGAACGTATACTCTGATGACTACTACCCATATAGAAAAATTGAGATAGCTTTTGGGGATCTGGGCACAGACTTTGACTGAGTAGAAACAAAGGAAATGTCCACTAAACTATTATCTGGAGGAAGGGGGAGTATAAAAGACTTCAATCACATGTGTAAATATATGGAGGAGAAAGGCTGGCTCTAAGGGAGCAATTGCTGAACTTGGGTGATTCCCAAGACTTGGCCTTGAGGGCACAGTGTCGTGTGTGTGTGTGTTTTGTTTTTTTTCACTGAGCAAGTGGAAATAGGAAAAAAGAAAGCATCTGATACAAAATGCTTGAAATATCTATAGACACCTGGTCTAGCCACACTGCCCTACCAGAATTTATCAGTCTGTGAATCTCTTTGACAGGTGAGTGTTAGTTACCTGTTTCATATTCACTCTCCCTTCAGATTACTCACCTTCAGATAAGTAAAACCAAATAAATCTTGGATAATCCACTTTGAAAAGTAATTCTTAGCTCTAAAAAAAAAGAGATAATTGACCCCTGCTTGGATAGAAGTTATCAATGTAGCTCTTTAAGTGACTCCGGAGTCCCAGAGTATGGAAAATGATGGTGTACTCATCCAGAGTCCAAGGTGGGTGGTTTGAACACATATAGGAGTTCCTGATTAGAAAGGTTCAGCCTCAGATACACCTATAACTTGAGGGCTTAAGTCTGTAAAATAGAGGATCTATCAAGGCCTTATTTATCCTCCTACCAACAGTATACCAACAGAAAATTTGGTCGTTTTCTTCTGCTTCCTCAGAAACCCTATTATTATCTAAAACTTTCAGCATGTTTTTCTCATATGCTTTCTATTTCTTCACACTAGGGTAAATTTTGGAGGTATTATGACATTGGAGATCACCTTTTTGAAGTTGTGCTGTTTTTCCAGTTATTGTTATCTGAAACCCAGGATTGATAAACTTAGAGACAGTAAGCAGAATAAGGGTTTGCGGGGAGGTGAGGGTACAGTCATGATGGGGTGAAGGGGAGATGATGTCAAAAATCCAAGTAGAAAAAGAATATTTGGAAATTGATTGTGGTAGCAATTGTATTAATTTTGCTGGACATGATTGAAGTCTGGAATAATAGGATATATGTGTTGAGTCCTAATTAATAAAAAAGAGATTTTTTTATAAAAGGCCCAGAAATATGCTTCTGAAAAGTCAAAGCATTGAAAATTCTGTTGAGCAGTTTAACTCAGTAACAGCTGCAGTTCTCAGGAGTCAAAATGGACTTCAAAGCAACTATACGTTTTCGTTTTTTTGACAGAAGACATCTTAGATGGTGGTGGTCTAAAAACCACCAACTCAAGATAAAATGCATCATCCAAAAAAGTAGTTTAAAATCCATTCATTCACTGGCACATTTTGAAACAGAAATACTGCATGTGGAACTTTTAATAATTTGAGTTTGGCAATTGTAGTTAATATTTATGCTGATAAATCACTATATATGATATATTATCAACCATCTGGCTTAAAATATAGAGAACTTTTCTTTAGATCAATAGAAATCATCAAAATAATTTTTATAAAAATAATTTTAGGGGCTGAGCCCCGGTGGTATAGTGGTTGAGTGAGGGACTGCAGTCCATTGGTTTGGTGGTTCAAATCCAGCAGCAGCTCTCCACAAGCAAGGCTGGGTAGCTTCCACGACCACTAGAGGGCAGTGATGCTCTCCACCCAAAAAACAAAAAAACAAAAAAAATAATTTTAATGTCTTTTAGACATTCAGTAATGTCTTAAGTTTCTTCTCTAGAGAGGCATAAGTGCTGTTATATTATATGCATACAGAGATGTTAATAGAACAATAGCTTGCAAAGTTGTTGAAGCAAGCAAGCCCAAGTCCATGGGTCAGAAATTAGGCT
Organism: Nesogale talazaci; assembly: GCA_004026705.1. Taxonomy (NCBI): domain Eukaryota; kingdom Metazoa; phylum Chordata; class Mammalia; order Afrosoricida; family Tenrecidae; genus Nesogale; species Nesogale talazaci. Next base: position 137,379 of record PVJH01001547.1, on the reverse strand, counting down.
AGAGACTTCTCTTGGCTCCCACAGCTTGGAGAGCAGGTGATCATGCTGGTGGCTACAGAGGAGATTGAATACATGGTCAGCAGATCATCTTCAAACTGCAAAGGTGAATGCATACGTTCAAGGTGGCCAGATCAAAAGACAGGCCACTGATAATTCCTGTCATCAGACATTATGACAGACTTCTGGCTCAAGTCTAAAGAACTGGAGATTGATCCAGAAAGGTAAAAACAAGTTCCAAGAGTGTACATTTAAACTGCAAGAAGTTCACATCTTCCAGGCAATTAATTTTATCAAGGCTGTGATCTGAATAAGGTTCTATGGTATCAATATAAACAGGTGGTTGAGAGGCCAACGATCAGAGAAAGGTAACTACCAACATTGCTAACTACGGTGGATGGAACAACTATATCCTTACCATTCTTTAACATGTTAGCTTCCCTAATAAAATCTATAGAGTATTAACTTTGATTTTTGTGCAGCTATGACAATGAATTATTGACCCTAGAAGATATGTCTTGAGAGGGAAAATTGATATGGAATTGTACAAAGAAGGATTGAAGGTATAAACATGTCTGATCTTATAGGAATAATCTTAGGGTAGATGTGGAATTGGCCTATGCCTCAGTCTGGGCTCTCTAACAAAGGAAAATCTGGGAAATATATGTAAATAGTTCTCATAGTCACTCTATGTAAAACAAACTGCAGCCCTGTTGAAGAATCAACCACGTGCAAGTCCAAGTAGAATCCAAGTCCATGGTTAAATTTTACTCTGGAACTTCTCCTGACTCACATAGCTATAATGGCAGCTGAATTCAAGATTGGCAAGAAGGCAACATGCAGGTGTCTTCAGAGGGGTATGAAACCAAGGTCAGTCGTCCATGCATTTAAATAGAGGCAAAAGTATCTAAGGTTGGCAAATCTGAGATGTTGGGCAATTAAAGACTCCTAGAATTGTCAGGCAATATGGCAATCTATTTGGACCAAGTCCAAAGAGCCAGCTGCTAACAAAATTCAGGATCCAAATCCAGCAAGAATGATTTACCACTGTGCCCACTGAAATTGAAAGGAGAACATACCTCAAGACAATCAATTGCATTAGAGTTAACCTGAATAAATGTATTTCATTTCACCCTAATTTTATCCATTGATTGGCTGTAATTATTTGTGATGGGCCTGCTCATGAGGGACTACTAGGTGTTAATAGCTACCAAACCATGAAGAATCCTTGCCCAGCCACATTGACACAAGGCCTTACTTACCATAAGTGGTAAATCAATGGCCTTCCATTGGTTTTTAGACTTTTGCCCAAGACTTTTCATTCTTCATGTTTGAATGCTTTCCTGCATGTGGGTGTCTTTCTGACTTCCTAAGACTCTTGATCTATCTGAATACTTTTTTTTTAATGTGGGGCAGCATATACATAAACTTGCTGCAAACTTTCATTGATTTGGGGAAAAACCACTTGAATTTTGTTAAAAATGAATATACAGTAAGGAGGTCAACAAAAATTACAGAAGTGGAGGAAGATCCTAGGAGGAGTGTAACTTAAAGGCTATAGGGGAGATACTATTATATACACAATCATGCAACAACAGTGACTCATAAATGGATGCATGGATGGACACTCATGATGGATGGCTGTGTAAGTTGTATGTAGGTTTTTGGAGAATTTTTGTACATGGGTTTTTATCTTCAAATATAGCCATTTATGTGATGGAGCATACATGGGACAAAGTTGAGAGAACTCCTTAGAAATAACCAAACACTTTTGGGATCTAGGGGCTCAGAACCATAGTTTCAGGACTCAATATGCATAATGCCATCCACAGGGCAAAGTTTACCTCTACTTTTGTGAGAAGTGACTGGGGTGTTAAAATGAGTGAACAGCCATGTAACCAACAATGGTTGGCTTCTCCTCATTTGAGGAAAAGAAAGTGATGGAAATCGAAGACACTTGGAAACCAGCAAATCACATGAACTCGAGGCTACATAATCTGGAAACCAGAATGACTACCATTACCACTGCTCTTACAGGGATAACTTTAGAAGATCCTAGACAGGACAGAAAATGTGAACCAAAATTGGAGACAGGGAGCGAGGGGGAAAATGAGGAACTGATACCAAGGGTTCAAGTAGGAAGAAAATGTTTGAAAATGATGATGGCAACAAATATACAAATGTGCTTGACACAATGAATGGATGATGGATTGTGATTTACTGTTGGTGAAACTCTCAAGACTCTGACCTAGAAATAAGTTAATCCTTATAGTTCAGTTTTTAGCCAAACAATACACATGTCTATAGGGGAAAAATAACACTAGTGAGGGATGCATAGCTTAAAGTAATTAATCACTGGAGATAAAAAGAGGACAATTTTCCCAAGTACAAAGTTCAGAAGGGTTAGGAAAGCAGGAATGAAAAACAGGAAACTCCGAGAAGTGAAATAAATGATTTTATATTGTGAGATTGCTTTGCAATCAATGCCATCATACAAATATATCATTTGTTATGTGGAAAATGAGTCTGCTCTGTCAACCCTCCCTGAATGCATGTGTGTACACACACACACATACACACAGATATTAGCCTTACTTCAGAACTATTTTTATCCCCAAGGCACAAATTTTATCATCTTAAAAACACCCTAATAGAACCAAGACATGTATGTTACTGACCTTGTTTGTAGTCATGCATTGATCTCAGAGATATGTTTAGGTGCAATTTGTTTGGCATAAATAAATCTACATTTGATGTCGAAACCTAGTAACAGTCCTCTTTAATCTACTATCATACACTCTCTACTTACATACAAGTAATGCATGTCTACCTATTTTGTAAACCTATTTTATCTGTATAGAAAGATGTGGAGCTGTATTATATGTGTTATGACACACATGAATGACTACAGTTATCTGTAGCCCAATACTGATTTTAACTGATTTATTGATTTACCAATAATTGATCTTATTGAAGAAAGAGCAACTTGCTTTGATCTAATTTAAATGCAATAAGAATGCAATACACTTTATGAATTTTACATGGTCAAGCTTGAATAAGGAAAACAATGATTTTGCCAGCTTCAGAAAAAAAATTGACGTAATTCCTAAGTCAACATGAAACCCGCAGATACCCGTATTAGTTGTTCCTGTTTGGCTGGCCCTTGAGGACAGATGTACTAATGAAAGAAACACTTGCTTTCTCTGGAGACAGTTCTGTGAACCTCACCACGGATTCTTAATTGTGGCATCGCTAGTGTGTGCGACTTGAATGCATCCGCTAAGAGATTCCAGAAGAGATGTGAAAGCAAGATTATCATTTCTATGACCCCAAAAAAGTACTATCATTCAAAAGAGCCATATTTTGATACTCCCAGCTATCATAAAATTTTTGTTTCTTTTAAAATTAACCATGTAATATATGGTTAAAACTCATGTAAACATTAATTTTGCAGGTATTCAGAGAATGAATGAATACTTCTCTTTAATAATGCTCTACTCTATGGCACTTTTACACATAGGCATCAGCACTACTGTGAATGTGATGTCTTGAGGTCTCTATTATTGATGGGCATTCAGTATACAAAAAGGAAGAAATGGGATTAGGCTCTAAATCATGTTGTGTCTATACTCCTTTTTTTGTTTTTGCATGTAATGTGATTCACTGGAGAGCATTCGCTGTAAATATTTAGTAGGTTCTTTCTTAGAGGAAATGTGGCTACTCAGATTTTACTCAATATTTCAACAATATATTTCAGTTTAAAGACAGCCTGAAATAGTATAACAGTTCTGTAAATCTGGGTAACAAGGCACATCTTGTCCAACAGCTTCTAACAGTTAAGTTACTTTACATTCCTTATATTTTCATTAAATACCTGTAGTTGATTATCATAGTTTTTGCTTTCATTAAGTATCTGTGGGTGATTGTCGCAGTTACAAAGGAGGAGAGATGAACGTGTGATTCTCTGCTCTAGCTCTCTGCTAAGTCATAAACTTCCCTAATGGATGGAAACTGCTGTTTGCAGTGTGTGTTTGGGCCAGTGGACCAGCTCAAGGTGTTTCTGCTGCAAATTTTGCTTTCACGTTTTGCATCTTTAGTAGCTATGCTCTTGTTTTGTTTTGTTATTTCTCTCCTTTCATATATCTTATTTCCACTAATTTGGGGTCCAACTGTTTACTTTGTTTATTTATTTGTTCATTATTTCTTTTATTAGTTTCCTATATGTTCCTTCATTAATTTGCCTGCTAGATACGAATTGTCATAGCAGAAGAAGATGCAAAAATCAGGATGACTTCATTCCAGTTTTTTAAAGAGCTTCAAGTTCAATGAGGGAGAAGGAGATAAATGACTATCTTTTTTTCCCCGCTTCTTTCATTTTACTTTAATTCTTTTCCTTAATACTATTTAATCTAACCTCATAATCCTTGGTTTTAGTTCAGCTCAGTAAATCAGAAATCAAAGGAAGCATTGCCTATGTCCACGGCTCTTAGAGTAGCTGTATGAATTAATTGCATAATTGATTAATTGTGTAATTGTGTAATCTAGGTTTCCGACTCTGGATAATCTTCAAGGAGTTTGTAGTCAACTTTTATTTGATACCTTTTATTTTCTAATAAACTGCATTTCCTTTCTTCCTTCCAGGGAAACTGTTTTCTCAGTGTCACCAAGGACTTAAATTAGTACTAACTTTTTTTCAGTTTACCTTGAAGTCCATATTTCTTCATTGTGTTCTAATGGAAATATTTCTCTAACTTCCTGGTGGTGTCACCTCTTTCTGAACCTCCTGTCGTCCAATTTATGTGTTGATCTGAACATCAACAGCAAACTTTTGTGTGGCCCACTTTTGTTGAAAGCCTGATAGAATAAATTCCATCCTAGAACTGAATGCTCCCTGTTACTATTGTGCTGCCTCCAGTGAAAAGAATGTACTTGACTTCCTATTCTGTATTCGTGCACCCCGTTCTCTTTAAAGACCCTTCTTCGTACTCTGTATTCTGAACTCTTCCAACATTCCCTATTTCAATTGAGCAGGTATCATGTTATTATGAAGTATAATTTCTTTTTCTGTTGTAAGCCTTTCATTCTTAATCATGTCCTTAAATATTGCAACTAAAAATATCCAAATTTTTTTCTAAGAAAAATCCTATCTAATTCTGATAGGTGCCAAAGTTTTGCATTATTTTATTTCCTTCTGTACTTTTTTATATCTTCCTAGCATCATAATATCAAACTCGTTTAGATTTATAAAATACTTAAAAGTTAAATACATACTAAGTTAAAAATTGTGAAAATTAAAAAATTTAATTTCATCATGTAGCTTCTAAAATAATAGTACTAAAATATTGACAAAAATGCTGAGTGACTCATAAAAACTAACAAACAAGTTTTGTATCTTAGAATTGCATATGAAGCCTGGATATGAACAGAATGTTTAGTTGCTTAGTCTCCTCAGTTATTTGTGCAGAAATCAGAATTATGTCAGTATATGCACACACACAGATTGTGAATCCAACTTGCTAGAGATTTAGAAAGATTTTTTAAGGCACATAGAAAAGTTTCTAATTTAACCTTACCTTCTGAAGTTAGTCAGTGTGTTTAAAGCACAATGAAACAGTGCTTTTTCAGACTTTTGTATGCACAACAATGATCTATGAAAGATTTTATTATATCACAGAGAGCAATCTTTGCCTGGTGGATGCATTTGCATTTGAGTAACCAACCGCCTGGTGGGTGTTTTTTTCCTCCATGTGATCTGTAGGCTATATATCCCTTCTAGGAATATGGGTGGATAACTTCAGTGTTTCCAAGTAGAAGATGATTCATGTTACTTTATTTCCGCCCACCAGATGCGGCGTCTTAAGACTCTGTTGACCTTTGGCTGACAACATAATAAGGCTTTTAATGAACATAAGCACCGGGTTCGAGAGCTTCTTATTGAGATTGTAATTACATTTTAAAGGGACACAATACAGAGAATAGTGATCTCTAACATTTGCATTTTGCTTTACATATATTAAGCACTTAATCATATCTGAGGGGGATTCAAAAATTTGTGGAAAAATTGACTGAAAAGATAATGAAAATTTTCCCACAGACCTTTTGAATACCCCTTGTATGTTCTGATTTCATGTCATCTCTACAGGTGTGTTCTACAATAATTTAGACAAGGGAAATGTATTGGATTAAGACGTGAACAAATTCCCAAGAGTACTGCCATTGAGCAGACTGTTCTATGTCCCTTTATAGTCCTACTTCCCCAAGAAAGGGAATATTGTGGGTTGATAATAATTTCTTTAGAAACAGAAGACAAACTTGTGCTCGCTTCGGCAGCACATATACTAAAAACAGAAGACAACCTTCTGTTTTGTTTTAGGGCATCACTGCCCTGGTGGGAGTAGGAGGCCCAGCCTTGCTCCTGGAGAGCTGCTGCTGGATTTGAACTGCCAACCCAGTGGGCCGCAGTCCTTCACACAACCACTACGCCACCGGGGCTCAGCCCTGAAGACAACCTTTCCAAAGCTAGAGTTTCTCTGTTGGATGGGGATTTTAGGACCCCTGGTGACACAGTGGGTTACTCCGTGGGCTGTGAATTGCAGGACTAGCACTTCAATGTCACTAACCACTTCTTGGGAGAAAGATGGACCTTTTTACTTTTCAAAACTATTAGGTACAATTCTGTCCTGCCCTCTGTAGTCACTGAGTAGGCAGTGAGTTTGGTGCTTTGGTTTGGTTGAAAAACATGTTGCTCTTGAAGCATTTTAGTTGAAAAATTGAGATAGGAAAAAATTCAGATTTTTTACTTTATGATATACAACTGTCGCCTATCCATCACGTTGATCACTACCCATTCCTCAAATCTTAGCCAAATGACATCTTGTCAGAGATTTCTATAACTTCTCGTTTCCACAGGTAAAAATGTAAATACACACATGTAAATAGATATAAGTCTATATCTAGAGATAGAGATTTATATATGTGCATATACATGCCCACACATATAAGAGGTAGCTTCCCCAAACTGGAGTTTTTTTTTTCAAAACTATATATTTAAAATGTTTACAAAACAACCCTAACCCCTTCAAAACATTCTCAAGTACAGTGAATACATGTGTCAAATCTGTGATTCTATTCTTGGAAACATTTTTCAAACATCCATTTGCATGGCAGACAGCACCTCCATTGTTTTTTTTCTTCATCTTTTCCATATCATTAAATCACTGTCCTTTCACCTCTTCATTCACAAAAACAAAAAGAAGTCACATAGACATTGGGTGCATGGGGCAAGAGAGGCATGCTGTCGTTTGCCAAAAACTGGTGCCAGGAGATGACCGTTTGAGTAGGTGCCTTGTTACGGTGGCAAAACCAGCCCTATCTGCTACAAATCAGACCTTTTTGTAGCACGCTGATATGCAGTCTTTGCAAAACCTTTCTATATAAAACTTGGTTAACAAATAGTCTCACCTGGTAGAACAAAATCCACATGCACTTTTTTGCCTGTCTGGGAAGTTGGCAGATGCCCAAAATGGATTTTGTCATCAATCGACATTTCACCATATTTGAAATGAGAAAACGATCCATACAAGCGAGTTTTTCCCAGAGTGCTTTTCTTGTAAGCTGTGTTCAACATCATAACAGTCTCTGCAGCATTTTACCAGAACAGAAAACAAATTTTCACAGCTGCATGCTGTTCTCTTAAATCGGCCATTCCCCAAAATGAGGTTCAAACCAAATTGCTTATATGAATAAATTCACTGTGACCGGAGAGAAGCATCTGAGGGGATGCCACTGGGTGCACTAAGTCAGAGTGACTTGCTAGATGCTCAGCTAGTGGGAAAATTTGTACAATGTAAACTCTGCCTACTGGAGCCCCATCCCCCACACCCCCAACACACACATTGTTTTTTGGTATATATATAATATTTTATATTTTATATTTGTATTATATTTATATATAATTTATACGATATTTATATCTTGTATATTATTTATATATTATATATTTATAAATTATATATATTATATTTGTATTTTATATTTATATTTTACATTTGGTATATATGTATATATATATATGGACTACAGAAGAACAAACATCTATCTTGGATTAAGTATAGCCAGATACTCCATAGTAATAAGGATAGTGAGACTTTATCTCATATATTTTGGACATGTTATCAGGGAATTACAGTCCCTAGCAAAGGACACCGTACTTGGTAAAGTGCAGGTGAGTGTAAGAGAGAAAGACCCCTTGGCCAAATGTATGAATGAAGTGACTACAACATCGGGCTCAAACGTATCAATAATTTTGATGATCGCACAGCCAGGAGATGTTCCATTGTGATATCCAAAGAGGGTCTCTATGAATTGGCACCTAACAACCACAGTAAAGCAAAGGTTAGTTGGATGATGTGCATGTGAAAGTCAGCCAAGATTGCATAAATGACATGTATTATATGTGTGATGCGCTATCTGCAACAATACATAGAAACATTTCCAGAATTTTGGGGTGCTTCTTTAAATCAGATAGTTTTGTTGTTGTTCTTGTTGATAGATACCATTGACTCAATTCTAATAAACAGTAAATTCATGTAAAACAGAAGTAAACACTACTCATCCTGCACCATCCTCACTGTTGTTTTTATGTTTAAACCCATTTTTATAAGTCACCGTTTTAATCCTTGTTGTCAAAGGCCTTTATCTTTATCACTACCCCTCTGCTTAGATGGTATCTTCAACGTGATAGAATGTTGATTAGTTCTTTTTGGTACATTCATGTATTTTTGGTATCTTACTTGATGGCTCTTCTATCATTCAATACTTTGCACACAATGAGTCAGCATTGCAACTGAAGGCTTGAAATTTTTCTTAAATTCTCTCAATTTAAGATATGTTTCGAGTGTTTGACTCCCCTGTACTTGTTTTAATTTCCATCAGCTTCAGCCTGAACTCAGATATGAACAATTGATGGTCTTTTCACAGCTGGTCACAGACCTGGTTGGAGCTATGGGTATTGACCTTCTCTGTCTTCTCATCTCACAAGTGAACTCAATTTGATTTCTTTGTAGCTCATCTAGAGAAGTCAATGTGCATAGTAACCTTTTGTGCTGTTGAAAACGGTATTTGCAAGAAAAAAAATTGGTCTTGCAAATTTCTATCACTCAGACCATGTTTTCCAATGACTATTTCCTCCTCTTTGTTTCCAACTTTTGGCATTCCAATAGCCATTAATTATCAGTGCACTTGATTGCATGTTCAATTAAGTTCAGACTGAAATGTTGATAGAATTATTCAATTTTGCATCACTAACAGTGGTTGGTCTATAAATTTAAGCAATAATTTTATTGACTGAACTTCCTTATACTGGTATAGATATCAAATCACACACAATATTGCTCTTCAAGATCGGCCTTGAAACATTCTTTTGGACTACAAAGCCATGCAATTCCTCTTGGATCTATCATTGATAACCTGGTAAATCATATGGTTTTCTTCCTGAAAATAGTCAATACCAGTCCAGTCTGTCAATGCCTAGCATGTAAATTTTTATCCATTTCATTTTTGAAATTTTCTAGTTTTTCTAGATTCATGCTTAGTACATTTCAAGTTTCAATGATTGATTGATGTTAGAAGTGGTTTCCTCTCATTTTGTCATGCTCCACGATTAGATGAAACCTTTGCAGATTTTATCCTCACAAGCTTCCTCTGTCCCTGGCATTATGGTCCAATCTTTGAGAGCAGCAGCCTCAAAGGGCCTCCCTGCCCCAGGGCCCTTTCTTGTGCCATTCTCGCTGGCAAAGGTCTGCTTCCAATCATGAGATTTTCAGTAACTGGGAATGTTTCAATGCTATCCACCAGGTTTTTTGTGGTTGATTCCTGAGAGCTGGACAGCCTATTCCTTCTTTGTAAACCATTGTTAGTCTGGAAGCTCTACTGAAAAAAAAACATTTTGGATAACCTTGCTGATATTTGAAATATAGGTGGCATAGCTTACAGCATCACAACAACACACAAGCCACCACAGTGAGACAGACTGACAGACGGACCAGTGGTGAGCAGATATAAAATGTCATCTACATGAGTACATCACAAAAATTTGACTTTCGACTGATACCTGAAAGAACTGTCTTTTAAGCCCGCCAGTTGCCCTATGAGAGAAAATGCCTGCTATTCTGCTTCCAGACAGATTCCAGCATTGGCAAGCCTATGGAGCAATTCTGACTTGTCCGGTAGGGTAGCTGAGTTGACCCACAACAGCATCTGACAACAGCTGTCTTAATGAATGAGGCTCTCTAGTCATTTTCTTCCTCAGTCTTACTACTGAGTGAGTTTACAAAGCAAATATTCAGATAGCAGTTGATCGCAACCTGCTTATGGTTGCAGATCTTAGAAGCTTTGTCCTTTCTGTGAACATTTAGCAGACTAAAATTGAAGAAGAGAGCAAGGGTTCTAATCTATTCTCCTTGAGATTTAGTGTACTTTGTAGGTTGGTACGAACAGATGATATAGCACAATGTGTTAACTAGCATTCTTTGCTTTGATACCTAGGTTCCAACATGCATTTCCATGGCTACCCAGAATTTGCAAACAATATTTGTGATTAAAAGTTTGATTAAGGAAGTTCGTAAGTTGTAATACATATGAGAATGCTCAGGGTAGAGTTTATCAACAGGATACATTAAAAAGTTCTCAGGGAATGTTAATAAGTGCCCAGAGGACATGCTACTCTCCTGTCATCCTCAACCGGAAGGCATGCAGCTCCCACTCCACGGGTCAACAAGCCCAGCTCCCGGAACCATGTGCTCAGAGCTACTCCACCCGCAATCAGCCTCCTTCTAGGCAGCACTGAGCTGTACTGCTCCCTGGCCTGGGAAGTCCACTCTTGTGTTTGTGATCTGACTCCTGCTTCTGCTGCCTTTGCCAACACTCTTCTGGATTCCGTAGGTTCTCTGGGCCGAGATACTGCGTCCAGAGGATGTGCTACATTCATCAATCTCATCTGCTGCCTGTCAGTGGCAGATTGTACACTTTCAGCAAAGCAGTATTCCAATGATTCTTGTTCACAATTACTCACATGTGAGTCCTATCATTATTAACCCCCACCTTCTTACCAGACCCATACATTTGGCTTAGGTGAGAGATTTAGACTAGAAGAAACATATTGAATAATTCGCTGCAAAGAGTCAGATATGCCCTACTATTTCCAAATAAAGGCCTCACTTCACTTCCAATTTCTTGCTTCTGAATAATCCATGTGTTTATTCATTAAGGAGCAATTTCTTGCGGCTCGTTCATCCTGTTCTCTCCCAAAGCACTAACAACAAAGGGAACTACTGTATTCTCTGGAAGCCTCAAACACTGACTGCCACTGGGCTACTCGCTCAAACTATTTGATCTTGAAGTTTCTAGACATTTAATATTAAGAAGTTTGTGATCTCAATCTCAGCACATTATTTTCAAAGCATTTGTATTTCACACCTGGGGGTTGATAGCTAAAGATACTGATTATGGAGTAAAATGTGTCAGCTTCTGTTGGTTACTTTGCATTCTATGATTTTAGAGAATTGGTATCTTTGGGGAGGGGAGAGAGAGCTGGTATTCTGTAAGTATAAAATGGAGATAGATGATAGTAAGATTATAGACCCCTAAGTGTTAAATACCATTTGAAAGTCTGGCAGTTGGACACCGTGAACTGCTCCACAATCTGTTTCCATAAGGACATCAGCATGAGTAAACACTATGGAGAATTCTGTTCTGATAGAGTAGACTACTATGAGTTGGAATCTATTCCACAGCATGGCAACAATAGTAGTACTCTGAGGAGCCCTGGTGATGCAACATTTAGGACTAGCTGATAGGTTGATGGTTTTAATCTATATGCAGTCTCCATGGGAGAAAGTCCAGGCACATGATGATTAAAACTTAAACAAACCTGCTGTTTTCAAGTTCATTCTAATCCTGTGAGGTCAGATTAGAAACCCAGAGGTTTTCCAAGCTCTAATCTTGATTCTTGTAGTTGCCGTATGTTTTCCTCATGGAGCATTCTGCTAAATTCAAATTGCCTTTAGGTTGGCTTAACGACCATACTACTAAGGCTTCTATTTAATCATGATAGTCTATAAAGTCCCATATGATAGATCTACCTTTTTTCCCATGAGATCTCTATGAATCAGAATTGAATAGACAGTACATAATAACAACAATATTGTTATGAATATTAACTTGAATCAACTATATATAAAATTATTTTTGAAAATGTCTAACACTAGTGAGAAATATGTATGTCGATTTCTGATTATTCGGTATGAATAGGTACGTGTGTACTGCTATTATTCACTGAATACATAAAAAATGTAAAAATTAAAACTTTATAATACATTTCTCTAATTTTAAAATTCTATTTTATGAAATGCCAATGAGCTAGTTATCTTGCTCATGCCAACTCCATCAGTTGAAAACATTTCTATTGTCTAATTCTTTTTCCATGTATTTTCTTTCTCATCTCTTATCATTTAAAATACAAAAGCAAAACCAAATCACTTTTGTATTTCTCTTTAAAATAGTAACCACAGAACTTACCGACACCTTGGACCTATATTTCACCAGAGAAAGAAAACTGTCTTTCAGATGATTCCTAAATTCTGTGTCTCTTTTCTTTCTTGTGCCTACTCTTTAAATATGCTTTTGTTCTTTTGACATATCTTCACTTTGATATAATTTAGACTTCAGGCTGAGTCCCAGTGGCATAGTGGTTGTGCGCGGGACTGCGGCAATTCCAGCAATGGCTCCACAGGAGCAAAGGCTGGGCCTCCTCCTACCACCACCAGAGGGCAATGATGCCCCCCAAAATAATAATAATTTATATTTCATTGTATCTCTCAAAAGGTTTTTTCCCCCTCGGCATGTTATTACCTCAGTATGCCTGAAATATTAACTATTTATAAATATCTTTCATAATTTAGAATGCATTTTGATGACTTCAAAATGACCATAACTTAGAAATGACTCTTTTATCAACAGCTGTAAAAAACCTACAGCTGGAGACTTGCAGGGTGATAAGTAGCATCAGAAGCTATTGTCTAATCTTCCTTTCTTTTTTATAGACTCTTTCCTTAAGCGTTCTTCCTGGATTGTTTTACTTACTCTTCACAGGTGTATTTTATTGAGCAAAGAGCTACAGAAATTATTTTCTAACACAGCAAACTTTGAAAGCTATGTAAACTATGCAAGGAAATAGTATTTGTGATGAACCCACCCTACAACTCTAATAAATGTTCTCCACACAAATCTTCTTTCGTTTGAGTAACATTTCAAGTGAACCCTCCAGATGTGTTTATCCCCCTTTTTTAATGTACAGAGATTCCTACTCTCAGACTCCGATCAATGTGTACTATAATCTATATCACTCTGTCTTTCTTCTCCTCCCACAGTTTATTGCTTTTGCTTCCTTATTCTTCATCCTGGTTTCAATCACCACCTTTTGTCTGGAGACCCATGAAGCGTTCAATACTATTAGAAACAAGACAGAGCCTGTCATCAATGGCACGAGTGTTCTACAGTATGAAATCGAGACCGACCCTGCTTTGACGTACGTAGAAGGAGTATGTGTGGTGTGGTTTACGTTTGAATTTTTAGTCCGCGTTGTTTTTTCCCCCAATAAACTTGAATTCGTCAAAAATCTCTTGAACATCATTGACTTTGTGGCCATTCTGCCCTTCTACTTAGAGGTGGGACTCAGTGGGCTTTCCTCCAAGGCTGCGAAAGATGTGCTTGGCTTCCTCAGGGTGGTGAGATTTGTGAGAATTCTGAGAATCTTCAAGCTCACGCGTCATTTTGTTGGCCTGAGGGTGCTTGGACACACGCTTCGAGCTAGTACTAATGAATTTTTGCTGCTGATCATCTTTCTGGCTCTTGGAGTTTTGATATTTGCTACTATGATCTACTATGCCGAGAGAGTGGGAGCACAACCTAACGACCCTTCCGCCAGTGAGCACACCCAGTTCAAAAACATCCCCATTGGGTTCTGGTGGGCTGTGGTGACCATGACGACCCTTGGCTACGGGGATATGTACCCTCAAACGTGGTCAGGGATGCTAGTGGGAGCCCTGTGTGCTCTTGCCGGGGTGCTGACAATAGCCATGCCAGTGCCTGTGATCGTGAACAACTTTGGAATGTACTACTCTTTGGCAATGGCGAAGCAGAAACTCCCAAGAAAAAGAAAGAAGCACATCCCTCCTGCCCCACAGGCCAGTTCACCTACCTTTTGCAAGACAGACTTAACCATGGCCTGCAATAGCACGCAAAGTGACGTGTGTCTAGGCAAAGACAATCTCCTTCTGGAACATAACAGATCAGGTAAGACACGATTTGAAATGCATGCTATTAAGTACTTTATGGACCACTCTCTTAGGTAGAAGACAGTCATTCTTGTTTTTTTGCAAGTGCACATGAGTTCTCAGCCCTACCCCTTCACAAAACATTTCTGCATGTGTCAGAAATAGGTGACTGGATTAAAGCATTTCTAAGTGAATTTCAAATAGTTATCTGCATAGTTGGTCTATAGAATTTTCTGGCTTTACTGGGAATGCCCTTTGCTGATGGTGCCCATGTTTTCTTTTGCCCATTTGTTGCTTCTGTGCCACTGTTCTGTTTCCCTGCACGATGTGATGCTGTAATATCGACCATGTCCCAACCTTCATTTTCAAAATGTTGTTCTCCACACTGTTTTGGCTTGATGTGTTTGTCTCAGTTTTACCGCTACCTCACTGTGGTGTGCATCTCAATATAATTCACAAGAATTGGCTATCTAAGAAAAGTAGAAGTTTTCATTGCAAAGGCCTAAATATCAAAGAGGTGATATAGGAGATACCCTTTTCATAACAGAACTCTTTCTTAGTAATATTCTGGGGGAGTGCCTAAATATTTATATTCTTTAATTAGGTACGATATCTCAGTATAAGTCCTTTGGTGTCACATAACTAACCAGCCATTAATAAAACAGGTGATATATTTTATATATTCAAGGTAACAGTTATCAGTCAGTTAATTTCTTTGCCCCCCCCCCCTTTTTTTTTTGCACTATAGCCTTCCAGAACTAAATTGTGGATGATTTACTACTCCCTGAGATGGGACAAATCACTTTCCCTTCTATTCCCATAAGTCATCTAGAGTTCATCGATACTTAGTTTGCCAAAGGTATAGTTAGATGAGAAGTAGTATTATCTCTGGTCTCCAATGTGTAGTACAGATGAAAGATTATATAGACTAATTTAATTAGCTTCTAATTAGTCTGTCATGACATTTTAAGACATTTAAACTCCATGAGACTTAGATGAGAGTTAGGGGTACATATTCTTTCTGTTAGAAAAGTTACTTCTAACAATCTTTAGTGAAGATTTTCAATCAGACAGCACACAATTAGACTGAATAATCAAATGTATAATCGACACATTGATGTCTCTATTAAGCGTTAAGAAGATTTTATGCAATAAATGGAAAGAAAAAGACTTGGCTTAGAGTGCTGTTTAGTTGTTATGCAGCGCCCTTATGCTTCCTTAGTTGAGTGTTCTGCAAAGTCATCCCAAGCCCTTCACTGAAATCTGACGCCAATAGCACTGTCCGAAGGCGGGCGTTGGTTTGGTAGCTGCTCTGCTCACAGTACCTGTGCAGACTCCAGAAGGGCCTGGGCAAAGAGTAGGCACTCTCTGACGAGAGAGGAATTGTTCCAACAGAGTACTCTCAAGCATATTAGACAGACTTTTAAAATCTTTGGCTGCCACATAGAAGTAAGTTGTTTCAAAGGTATCTAGAAGGGTTGATGTATTTTTCACTGTCAATGTTAAATAAAGTATATTTAGCTTCAAAATGAAGTACCTGACATAACAATTGTTTTAGGCCTTTTTTAAAGATCTTTTTTGTGAGAAATACATTTATTTTCAGAAATTAATACAAATGTGTTGCAAAAGAGTGATAAAGACCAATATTTTTCAGTTTGCTATTAAACAAATTAGTAAGATTAACACATTATACATCTTATGTGAGCTTATATTAGTTTTATTAAGCACACCTATTTTTAATTCATTAGTTTATTGAAAGTTAAAAGCAAGTAAAGTCCAGAAGGGAATTAAAATTTAAAAAAGAAAAAAAAGTAATTCTCTCCTTCTACGCATCATGCTCCAAATTTTTTATGAGTGTTGAAAATTCTTTCTTTTCTTATCGTGATGTGATTATTGTGTTTTGTATATGGAGTGACTGGATAATGGGCATTTGGTGTAAACTCTCTGTCCTGTCTCATTTCCTCATTGATCACTGTCTGTACATGGCATGGTGCTGTGACCAGTTTTATCAGGTGACGACAGTACCGGAAGCGAACCGCCATTATCACCCCCAGAACGGCTCCCCATCAGACGGTCTAGTACCAGAGACAAAAACCGAAGAGGGGAAACATGCTTCCTACTGACAACAGGTGATTACACGTGTGCTTCAGACGGAGGGATCAGGAAAGGTAGGCACTCCGTTAAACAGATCATCGCGGGTTGCTGACCTGCGGAGTGATTTAAATCAGTCATTTTCAGAAGAGGCTGCACATAGTGCTGCTTCCTTCTATCCATGGCATCTTCTTACAGTATAAGCATTCTTAAATTTGTGTCATAACTTGATTATCATATTTAGAAGACATTTTATCTTTCTATTTCACTTCTCTCTTGCTTTGTTTCATGAGTTTTTGTTTGTTTGTTGGCTTTTTAATTAAAAATCATTTTATTAGGGGTTTTTACATCGTTTTTCCAATACATAAATAAACATACTGTGGCAAGCAACCTCGCAGGTCCGTTTTTGTTTTTGTCACTGTTCTATGAGTGAAATTGTGAAATGTTGATAACTGTTTTAAAAGGCAACCATGTATCCACTTATTTTTAATATAATGTATTCAGGAGTTTAAAAAATTATCTTTCCCCCTTACAAATGTTAAAACTGTAATAGTCATTATTTGGCTGTATGCAGATATTTCAAGAGAAATTGATGATTATGAAACAATCATGAGGTTGTTTTTTTTTTTCCAAAGCACATTAAACACCCTCTACTGTAGACTGTGATTCATTCCTACCTCAGCAATGTTTCCAGTGGTTTATCTGAGAGTCATCAAGTTTGCAAGGGCGGAGTCATTGGTCTTACAGACCAATCTATCTAAGGCCTCAAAATTTTAGTTTTCTTATTATTTTCACATACAATCGTCTAGTATCTTGCAAATAAAGAGGATCCATAAATATTTGTTGCTTAAGTACATCTTTCTTGGGCTGACATCTTTAAAGGAAATCATATTATGTATGGAAACACTGAAGTCATTTCATCATGGGATTCCTTTATCCGTGGATGCGTCTGCCATTGTCTCTTCCTGTTTCTTTAGCAGTTTTTGTTTGTGTGATAATCGAGATGTCTGAAAGAGGATCTCAGAAAACTTGTATTTCCCCTCTAAAATTCTTTTTGAAAATGGATTTGTGATGCTTATCACCCACCTCTTTTTTCAAAAAAAGCTGGCATTTGAATAGATTATTTTCTATTTTAATAATTCCAAATGCTTTGTTGTCAGGTTTTATTCTGCATACTAGCAGAAGGAGAATTGAATTATAATTATTTACTATAGTAATTGACTATATATGAATGAGAATCTCACCCCAAACTTTCATTTCAGTGGAACTGCATTTTAAAAATATGCTAATGTGCTGTTGCAGTTTCTTCCCATCTTCATATTTTAAGCCGGAAATATGTATTCTGTTACTGTTTCTCTAAATTATTTCATTATCCAGGTTATATATAGCTTTTATTTCTTCTAATCACTTTATATTATCCTTCTTGGTCTCCATGTCTTTTAGTTTCAAAAGAGGAGCCAAAGGATACTTTGCTATCTATTGTATAATATTTTAAATTTCTGCACTTCAATTTTTCCACATTCTACATCTATTATTTGCATCAAACTATATTTTCCAACTTCTGAGTAGGTTTATTTTACTCTTTACTGATCATTTTGAATATTATAAATTGACAGAAAAGTATTTTGTGAAGAAAGTAAATTCTACCTTAATCCTTGAGTAAGCTATGTATACCAAATATTGATTGATTATATTGATGGTGAGTATGATATATTACTTTTATATGACATTACATATTTTAAGTCACTCTATCTGATTAAATTTACATATACTTTAGTACATTATCAGCAGTGTATCACATAAAATATTTATATCAAGTCTGTGTTAAATATCTACCTAATTTAATGCTTTCTTTGCATGTTAGACAACATTTTGAATTTTTAAATTGCAAAGTAAATCATAGATGAGGATCAGCTATGCAAACTATATATCACAACGTTGATAGATAATTATACTATAAATTTTCAAAGTGTCATGAGCAAAGCAATTAATGAGATATTTCGTTTGCCTGGGAAATTTATACATACAATCTGATTTCAAAAATGATCATTCTCTTCACCAGTAAGAATATCTTTGAAAATTCATGAGTAAGGATTTTAGTCTGTTGTTTCCATATCATAATCAATTTCTTTTCGATTACTGCCTGTTTATCTTGAAGTTATGTGGCAAAGTTATGTGCAAAAAAATGTGCAATTATATTTATTTTCCAGGTCTGCTAATACATATATCTAGCTTCACTTCAATATTTTAGAGTGTTGTTTTTTCATATTTAATATAAATTCACCGATTTCCATGCTTCTTTTTATGTAGGTAATTTCTCTATGATTATAATTTATACATAATTTCCTATCTGAGCACTCCTTTTATTTTTGAACTTGATCTGTCTCCTGATTTTATTTTACAGTTCTAACCATTTTCTCTTATGTGACTGGAAATAATATCAATACATTTTCAATGAATTATTTTACTACCATTAATCATGAATATATTTTGACATTCTTTAAGAAAGTTTCTTGAAAAATTTCTAGAAGAGTTATCATTATATAGAAAACATTTGTCTTGTATACAGAAATTACTAACATACTTCTCAAACTACAGTCTTAAATAGAACATGGAAAAGTGATTTTAATGTTGCTCAAGTAAGCACATACTCTTAAGAACTATAGATTGATACACTTAAATGCGAAATCAACAAAGAGTTTTATTATTTATTCTCATGAATTATATTTTTGACCAGTCCAGTAAAACTGCTTAAGGAAAATTGTGTCAAATTTTCTAAACAAACACAAACTTGTGAAATAAAGCAAATATATATGGGAACCAATAATTTTTACTAATTAAGTACTTGTTCCTAAATTAGGAGGAAAGCCTTTTCAATGGAACACTGAAATGATGACTATTACAATAAAAGGATGGATTAATGCAACAGATGATATTTATGTTAAATACTATAATTGAGAATGGCAAACATGATTAGCATCACACTTTTATAATTAAAAGAGGACTGTCAAACTTGCTGGAGATCTTGTAAGTGATCTTAGAGACTGTGGGAGTTACATTTTTATCATAATAATTTGTACATATTAATAACCCACTTGGTCACATATAGCCACCACGTACATTGAAATTTTCACAGCCTGGTTCATATTTTGACATCATGTAATCATCTTAGAATTCTTAGCATTAATTATTCTTTCTACAACTCCCCAAATTTTATATTAAGTTCTGAGAAATAAAAATTTCAATTAAATGAAGTAAAATATAGCCCTCTAGGGACATGTAAAGAATCAGTAATTCTTTTTTTAATTACTTAAGACATTCTCCCATTAACTTTTTCTATTGTATTATATAGTAGAATGAAATATAAGGGTAAGGTAAAAAACATTGTTACCACAAGTTCCAATTTATATATTATATGTGAGGATTTATTCCAAACAAAATAGGCAGATGGCTGTAGACTTATTCTCTCAGTGAGACATTTATCTTAGACAAGTTCGAGTGCCTTAAAGAGAAAGAAAGGGAAAAGCATATCCAATCAAATCAGTTCCTTCAGTGGGGGGATCTTTTGACTTGGCTAATTTTGAGGCAAAGAGTGAAACTCAGAAGGTGATGGAATCTGCTTTGGGGAGATTTCAAAGGAATAATCTTGATAAAATTTCTAGAAGGATACAGAGTAGTCTTGGGGGTTAATATAAGGATATATATTTTAATTGAAAGTCACAGTAGCGAGAACAAGCCCAGGAAAGTTTTGCTGAGATGCTTTTTTCAGCACACACACACACACTCCTTGCAGGTAGCTGGTCTTTCCAAGAGAATTCCACTGGAAAATCTTACCCGCAACCTTGATCATGCTTTGTCAGACATTGTAAGGCAAATTCAAGAACATATTAGAGAAACGTGATTTGAGTCCATTAAAGATGTTCAAACTACTTTTTGACCTGTGTGAATCAAAGAAAGCAGAATTCTTTAGGGAAGTGTTAGACGCATCACCTTCCAAGTGTGTCGACATAGAAGGAGTGTAAGACAAGAAATCATAATGTTGCACTTTGATATTTTTGCTTAGTGACAGTTTCTATGATATTTTAGCATATATATACATATATCTCTATATTCTATGACCTCATGTGATGTAGGGGTTTAAGTTGGACTGTTATATAACCCACATTTGTCTTAGTATATAAAAGACCTAGAAGTGAGAGAGCAGTAGTTCAAAACCGTCTCCCACACAGAGGAAGAGAAATGAGGTTTTCTGGTTCTGTAAAGGGTTATAGCTTCAGAAACCCACAGGGGCAATTCTACTCTGTTCCATGAGGTGTTCTGAATTGTAAGAAACTCATGGCAATAAAGTTATGTTTTATAGCTAGGCTGCTAGAATGACATGTGGGAAGATCATTCTTTCCTTAGTGAAGATGATGTCCTGAGACATAAGCATTGTTAATAGATGGAATTACTTGCTCTGCTAGTCCATATAAACCAGAGAATCAAATCCATAGAAACTCATATGTGCATGAGAGAGTTTTATATAAAGGATAATTGTACATTAAGAGAGCATCCCAACCCATTCCAGTCCAAACCCATAAGTCCAACATTAGCCCCTATGTCTGATACCAATCTACAAAGTCCTCATCAGACTCAGGAAACACATGTAATGTTGCTGAATGCAGTATGATCATAGTCCAGTTGATAGAAAGCCTTTGGATCCAATGGTGTTGTAAATATCTCAACACTGACAGGATGCTCCACCTGGCTTCTCCAACTTTAGAGAACTGGTTGCATTGGGGTAGGTCCATGTGGTTTTTCCAGTTCAGGCCACTAGTGTGGTTCCGTCTGTCTTCTCAGCTGCAGTGTCTTCCAGGGAGTGAATCAAGAGAGAGTCTGTCTTGCCTCCAAGGTGGAAACAGTGGAATTCCCAGCATTCAGAAGAAAAGGCTGTGTGCACACAGAAACCTCATTGACTATAACCTCATTGACAGACTAGACTTCACTCCTTCACTGTTAATTCTCTCAAGTCCAAAAATGATACCAGATTATCTAATCACCACAGTTGCTGTGTATAGAATTTTTAAAAAGATAACTAGTTTGTTGAGAGTTTATGTGTGTCTATACAGGAAGGGACATTCATCATATTGATTCTAGTAGTAGGTATTTTATATATTCAGACAAATAAGGATTTTAATAATAACTATATTGGCATATAAAGTTGAACTGAACAATGTGGTCCACTACCAACACTAAAAAGAACTTTGCACTTTTTCTCCTGAATGTATCTACTAAGTAATTGGTAAGAGAAAAGTTCACTACAAAGAGAGGAAGAAAATATATGACATTGTGCCTTATCTCCAGGTAAAGAGATTGTAAGAAAAATCAGAGGTTAAAGTGCAGGAGGGAACAGATATACAACGCCTCTTCCTCAGAATGAAATGTGAAATAAGGTTCTTGGCCCTCATAAATAATTTTTAAAGGCACATTATGTCTCCTGTTCTAGTCATAGGAGTATACAAAACAATAACTCTTACTAAAAAGATCCAAGAATGATAGAACTATAGAAAAACGTGATATTGAGATGAAAGATTCATGTTTATATTTCCCTCACACTGTCATTGGTTACCCTGAATGGTTAATCCATTGTAAGGTTAAACAAGATAGTAAGGGTTGCATGCAATTACAGAAGAAATGCTATTTCTTACCCTGTAATATTTTTTCAGTACAGCTGCCACAATGTGACCATGTATTTTCAAAGCTTTGTGTGCAATGTGCCTATTTCCCCAGTCAATTGTTGCCCTGGTTTTAAGACAATCTGGCTTTTAGCTATAGACCTGCGCTCTTAATTGCCTATCAAACTTTTCTAATAACAAAAATTTGTGCAATGCATGGATCTTTCCAAAACCAATCTTTATGAGTGTTGCTGAATAAGGAGAAATTCAATCTCAAAACTCATCCCTTTCAAAGTAGATTCCAACTCACAGCTATACTGTAGGGCAGAATAGAAATTCCCTCATGCGCTTCCAAGATGATATTTTTATAATAGAAAACCTCTTTTTTCTCTAGATTCTCTAGCTAAAGAAACACATTGGGTTAAAATTCGGGAGAGGATTTTTATATGTATAAATCCATGACTATCATGAATGAAGGATTAGAATGCAAGATGATAGAATGTGAATTATGATCTAATTGTTCTCAAATTCTGGGTGGCATTGCTAAAAATTCTGTGAGGTAAAATAAGAGATGCGAGGTCAGTTTTTACTTGACTGAAATTATTACTCCATTTATAGCTTGTTCTTTTTCTTATTTGCTTTTTAATCCATGAAATTGGAAATGAAGATATTATTTTACATGAGCTGAATAAAACATCACGTTCCATTATTTAATTACCCTTTTGACTTTTGACTGTATAATTCTGGAGGAGAAAATATTATTCATTTTAAATGAGACATTGGTTATTAACTTAGTAAATAATAATAATAAATTTCAAAATAGCCTTTGTTTCTGTACATTTTCCAAGGACCTATTTTGAAATTTAGAAACTTGAGAAAATTTGTATTTTACTTAACTTGCTTTGTCTTACTTTGGAAAGCACTTTAGTATCCTACCTACCAAAACAGAATTGACACTAATTGCAACCCCCCCAAAAAAAATCAATTTGGAAACATAGAAACTCCAGTTTATGATAGCTGTTTTTAGTCTTTTAGCACTGGTGACAACAGTGAGCTTCATGTTTTAGTTATAAATTGTAAAAATGCTTTGTAAAAAAAAAAACAAAAAGCAAAATCTCTTTGATTTAAAAAACATAGGACGGTTGATTACCTTGTTGGTGTGTTTGTTTGTGTCTATTTCCTGGTTGAATTCAACTGATGTCTGTGATTTCTTTCACAAAAGGATATGAAAAATCCCGAAGCTTAAACAACATAGCGGGCTTGGCAGGCAGTGCTCGGAGGCTTTCTCCCGTCACCTCACCCTACAACTCTCCATGTCCTTTGAGGCGCTCTCGGTCGCCCATCCCATCTATCTTGTGAACCAAACAGCATCAATCGGCCCAATGGTATTACGTGAAGCACTGTTTCCCTTGTAATGGAATGAAGTAAAAGTAGCATTACTTCAGCCTCCAATAGTAACGTCGCAATCCTGCATGATGTGACCACTTGAAATTCAGAAATCCCACTTGGGTAGCTAAAGAATTTTACCCTGGCTTCAAAAATTACTCAAGGTAGTGCTACTCCTTCTCCATAGTAATTGACCTAATCTCATTTTGCAATAAAATGACAGGTAGTATTGATACTGGCCACTACACTAATCCATACACATATCTTCAGGGAGATGTATTTCAAACTGTGTGCTTCCAAATGCCAACCATTCACCGGACCTTCATTCCTTGGGACTTTTTAAACCATTCTGAAGATATCTGTGATCCTGTCTTATACTCAATATGGTTTTGGTCGCTTCCATCTCGTCTCTGTCACCTGGGAGCATTGTTGCAGAGTTTGGGACTATGGATGACTTGACATAGGAACCATTCTACGGAGGAAAGCATTGGTCTACCGTTCTGCATTTTGAATTATAGGATGGGAAGGCCACGTTTCTCCTTGACTTACTTTTCCTGATCGTCTGACAGAAACATTTGTTTTTAATAGTTTAATTTCACTATCGATTTACTTTACTTTAAGAAAAATGCTGTATTCAAGTCATAAATGCCTGTGGTGGTTTGCATACAGATAATTGCAAAAAGATTATTACTGATTACATGCAAACTGAAGCCAGCTCTGTAATTTAATGACTTATGAAAGGTACAAGAGTTAAGAGAAAGGTAACTTTCAGCCAGCTTGTCACTGTTTAGCTAGAAACTGCCATTTGGCCATAGAGACCCTTTCTCCCCCTTAATGCTAGGATTTGTCACAATGTTTAAAGACCGAATATCAACTACTCTGAAAAATCTCATGTCTTTGCTGCTCCCCTAATGTTTTTTAATTTTGTGAATTTACATTCAAACATTAAAGAGCATTGGCTTGGGCAAAGACTTTTCTGACCAGTCTTAGATTTCTAAATTACAGAATCATTTCCGCAGGAACCGTTTAATTAGGTGCTTTGTCCTGTATGTTGTCTAACTGTCTGAACTCTCTTTCTTAACTGTATCTGCTATATGTCTCTACAAAGCACAGAAATACCTTGTTAAGGTATTAATGATTTTGGTACTGGATAGCTTTGCGTTTTTGCTTTGCCTATAAATCAGTGATGCCCAGTGGACTACCTAAGCTAATTAGTGCTGCAAACCTTTTTGATAAGCAGGATGTAAGGAGCAATTTAAGCATCATTGCACTTTGGTTGCCTGCTGCAGTGTCAATTTCTCCTACCAGCAACTTGTGTTCATCATTGCACTCCAATGAAACCCCCAGAGAGTTGTGTTCTGTCTGAATGGAAGAAATTCTGTTTACACCTCTCTATGAATGTGATAGCAATAGTGTGTCTGGTATATTGGGCAAGAGACAGAAGAAAAATGCCATAGCATAATTAAGGATAAACACTACTCCTTAAGTGTTCAAGATCCTTGAGCCTCTTGAGTAATTCTTGATTTTCATGTGCATTTTTGTTACAGACACCATTGCCATTTTTATCATTGGCCATGTAACATGTATGACTCTGTATCCCCCAATTCTAGAGCATGATCTGCATGTCAGAGATCTTGTACAGCAATGTATTTACCTAGATGTACAGTTCTGATATTTAGAGATGTAGTGATCCTTTTGATAACACCACAAATAGGAAGCTATAATCACATACAGCTATGGTAAAGGGATTCGTGTACTGTCAGGTGATGCTGTTACTGACTGCAGTATTGTACACATTTATCATGGACATTTGTCTACTGAAAAGGGGGCAGTGGCATCTAGCCACACCAAGAACTGTACTGGAAATAGACTTCTGCTGCTGATTGTGCCCTAATGTGACCAGGTTGCATTTGGAAGAGGACCTGTGACTTCAGAAGGCTTTACAACTGGGACTGGGACTCATCTGATGCCTCCAGTATACGTGGTACAACTTGCGGACTGGCTATTGCTCATGAAACAGCTATAAATATCATGATGTTTGCATGGGTTCTCCAATTTGGCCATGTGACAGCAAAGGAAGCCAAAGTCATGGTCAACATCTCTGAAGCTTCAAGTAAGACCTGCACCTCTGTCAGTCACGCCTTTTGGGCCTGCAGTAGGTTGTGCTGTGAACTACATGAGGCAGTCGTGTTGATGTAGTATAGAGCTGTCTTAATGTCCCTTATAGCTACTTGGTAAGTTGGACACATGAAAATTGTGTCATTTCCTTATAAACTGCTTATGTTCTCGACTTGTCAGTCATATTGTAAAATGTTGGAGTCTACTTATCAAACCGACCTATTTTTATTCATATTCTTGTTTAGTTCTGGAATAAATTGTTATGAATAAAAAAGAGAAAAAACATAAAAATTTTACCATTATTCATAGTTTTAACTCTTTTTTTCATTGTTACCTCCATTATAAATATGAAAAAAATAAAATTCTGCCAGTTAGAGTATTTTTTTATTAAATGATTAAAGAGAAAAGTCAGTATATAGTAGAATATTAAATTATATCCTAAAATGTATATTTTGCATAAAAAGATATATTCTTTCATCAATTATTTTTTGTGGGTTTTGTGGCAAATGAAGCTTGTACTTGTCTTTAAAATGGTTGTAGGTGACACTGATATACGAATTCTTCACCATACTTATTGTTTCCAGACTCTCTTAGTTCCCTGGAATTCGGAATATAACAGATAAGATAAATATGAACCCCTGTTGTTGTAGACCTCTCGTGAAACATTCAAGATGCATGCACAACCTTAGTGATCACCAATAAAAATGTAACTAATGAAAATGAATAAAACACAAATGAACTGGGGAGACATTTGAAATCTGATTAAATTATTCATACTCTTTCCTTGACTCTGCTATTTGTTTTGCGATTGTCAACAGGTTTTAGAACTTTGTGCTTCCTAGTGCTAAAGCATGCATAAATAAATGACAATGTATGGGTTTTAAAACATATGTAGATTTCACTTTATTCTGTTTAGGCATGCTGCTAGGGATGTTTTATTTTTTTTTCTAATCCACATTCCTTCATGATCTATCTAATTCTAGAATGACAAATGTGTGGCTAATTAAAATATTATATAAATAATATATATATATACACACCTATCAGTATATAGCATTCTCACCTACACTTTTCAATTTTGTCTTCAATTTTGTTTTCATTTTGTTCACAGTAAAGTTGAGGCTTGAGAAGCATACTGTTCACTCCTCTTTGCTCCAGATAATCTTTCTGCCAGAGTTACAGTGGGTTTAAATATTTAATGATTCTTATGAGAAATACTTTTGTGAGATAAATAACTTGGTTTGATGTTTTGCTTCTGAAGTGATCCTCATAAACTAGGGCAATCATCGCAACACAAACTTATTGCAAATAATTTGGGAGTTCCTAACTCACCTGGTTACAATTTTTGGAACAAATACCACCTGCTTTCATAAGTGGCCAGGTCGAGGGAAAAACTACACTACTGTACACGAAGCATGTCAACTAGGCTTTGGGATATAAAAATGGCTAAAGGAAAAACCTTTGGGTTCTCTAGGCTACAGTGCTAGGTGAAAGTACTCGGAGGAGAGTTTTTCAGCCTTCTTAAACCAATCCAACAGAATCGAGAGTATGGATCATCTGAAGGCAGGTCCTCTAGGGCCCCTGCCTCCCTTGCTGAGTAGAGATGTGCATAGAAGATGGTACTATCTCCTCGGAGACTGCTTCCAGAAATCAGCAGGACAGACTCCATGACACACCTTTTTGAGTCATTCTATTGTATATACAGCCTCACTCTTTCAGCCTTCATTTAAGTCAATTAAGTCAACATGGCCACCTGTTATGTGACTTTTCCTAATGTGTGCTATCTGCTTCTTCTGTAAATAATAAAAAGTGCTTTCCATATGCTAACTCTCTGGGAGCATCTTGGGGTTTCAGGTCTGATTCAAAGGATATGATATTCAGGAAGGAATTACTCTCATGATTGAAGCCCCTTTTCTAAGGGTGTTCTAGCTTTTCTAATACAATAAGCTGTAAATGCATTTCTCTCTGTTTCATGAACATGACCTCTATCCCTGTTTGGGGTAATGGACCTCTGTTCAGCACCACACCATATAAAAGTGACATCCCACTTATATTGTGAGAATATCCTGTAAATACAGTGGCAATAATTCAAGATTTTGGAAATGGTACAGTGAAGGGGAAATAAGGTTAACAAGTGCAAGGCTTTTACACAAGGCAATAGGAGACTCACTTCTGACTAAAACACTCAGTTTTTGGTTATCAGTCTATTAAGAAGCTGAGCTCAAAAAGAGGAACTGCCCAAATATAATTACTGATGAGCTATTTTAACAATCATGTTAGCATATTAAATATACTGTAAAAGGAAAATTATGTAGGAAGAGGAAAAAGCACATTTTAATTGGTTATAATTGCCATAAAATTGTGATTATAAATTGACACTAAGTCGTTATGAATGAAAACTGAAGGCATTCATTTTATCTCTGAAATAAATCATACAACACACTAATGAAATAGCAAAAAGAGACAATGAACATGTTAAAAAGCTGTATTGCAAAGCATGAGCTGTGGAAGATTTACAACATGCTTAGAGACATTTAGACTAAATGAATCAGTAAAATATTAAAATCTCTAGTAATTTGTAATGATTAAAATGTCTGATTTAAAACTTTTCCTCACAAAAAGTATATCTTCCTTACAATACCCAATGTTAAAATTAAATTAAGTTTAAATTATTGAGCACTACACTATTTCATTAGACTCTATTAAACATATTAATTTCTGTAACAAATTTATATTATTAATGCTGGTCTTTAGTTAAAATTCTCTTTTTCTCCTTTAAATGACTTTTGTTCAGGAGATAAAATTTTCCTCTTATCTAAAATAAGTTTAATTAAACTAGCTTCATAAAATTTTTCTGCTGTTTATCACACTGTTATTCTAACATGCCCACGGGATATGCATTTTGAAAATGTATTACTTCCAGGAATGTGGCATCTTCCATCAAGCATCCCAGGTAATACGTGGGACATTAGCTTTTTTACCTGCTTCTCTTACAGAATTAGGGACACTATTAGTTTTATTCATTAATTCTCCCAAGTGGTAAAATCGTTCACCACACTTTTACATCAAAGGTGTCACTTCCTCTGAACATATAAAATCAAAGTGTAAATACTACATCAGGGAATGGATAAAGAGAAAGACCCAAAAAAGACATATTAGCACAGTGGCTACAACACTGGACTCAATCACAGGAACGATTTCAAGAATGGTTCAGGACCAATGCAGTGTTTTGCTCTATTGGACATAGGATCCCTGCGAATCAAAACCATTTATTATTTTATAGTTTTATATTATATGCACACATAAATGACTCAACTTTTAAAAATTTGACCTTAATATACATTCGAGTCTCACTTGATCTTTTAAGCATGTTCTGTGTTTTTACTACGTGCAGGTTCGTGAAATCACAGCAGAGCAGTGCAGACAACTAAGTTATTATTGTCCTCCAGGGAATGTTTCCATCCAGTGTGTGATCACGAATGCTGGTGGTGTGTCAGAAAAAATATGGGTTCTTTGTAAAATGCAGGTGGCTGTGCAGAACCCTAAGTCTACTGAAATTATCTGCAGAGATGATACCAGATACATGTTCTATTGTTAGATACCATCGAGCTGGCTTTGAGCCAGAGTGACACGATGCACAACAGAACAAATCCTGGCATGATCCTGCACCATCAGCATAGTCATGCCGGTGTTCAAACTCACTGCTGCAGCCACTGTGCCAATTCCACTCAGAGAGGGCTTTCCTCCTTACCGCCACTTAGCCACTTTACCAGAGATGGTGTCTTCTCCAGGAACTAGTCTCTCCTGACAATATATCCAAAGTATATAAGACAAAATCCTATCCTGCTTGTTTTAACGAGCACGCTCGCCTTCTTCCGATACAGATCAGTTTGTCTTTCTGGCAGTGCGTGGTGCTTTCAGTACTCTTCCCCAGGACCACGATTCACATGTACCTGTTCTTCTATTATTGCTTATGCACACAAGGGAGAACATGCTCATGACACAGGGAGGATACCATGGATTGAATGAGTGCACCGTAGTCCTCAAAGTGACATTCTTGCTTTTCAATGCTCTGAAGAGGTCTTGCACAACAGACTTACTGAATGCAAAATATACAACTTTTGATCCCTTGACCAGTGTTTCTAGGAGCAGTAATTGTGGATCCAAGTAAGACAAAATCTGTGACAGTTTGAACCCTTTGTCCATTGAGTTTGGTCTTCCTTACATTGAATTGTAATCCATATTGAGGGCTGCCATCCTTGATTAGCACGTGCCTCAATTTCTCCTCACTTTCAGCAAGATCGTGTCCTCTGCATACTGTAGATTGTTAACAAGCCTTCTTCCAATCCTGATGCTAACTTCTCCGATGATTGACTTAGCACATGGATCGAACAAGTATGGTGAAGAATTTAACCCTGACACAGGACTTCTGATTTTCAACCACACAGCATTCTCTGTTCTGTTTTTACAATTGACTCTTGATCCATGGACACCTTCCCCACGTGCACAGTGAAATGTTCTGCAATTCCCACTCTTCTCAAGGTTCTCTACAGTTTATTATGGTTCACACAATTAAATAGCTGCTTAATCAACATAACAGAAGAAAGCATCTCTCTAGTACTCTCTGCTTTGAGTCAAGATCCATCTAACATCATTAATGATAAGCCTTGTTCTACATTCTCTTCAGAATCCAGCCTGAACTTCTGCTAGTTCCCTGTCAGTATACTGCTGCAACCATTGTTGAATGACCTTAAAAGCAAAGTTTTACATGTGTGTGTTATCAATGGTATTATTTTATAGGTTGAGTATTGTTGGGTCACCCTTCTTTGAAATGAGCACAAAAATAGATCTCTTCCAATCACTTGGTAGTTGTCTTCCAAATTTCAGCATAGGCAAGTGAGTGTTTCCAGGTTTTAAGGAGCTTTCGGAAATACTTCAGTGAGCATTCTATCAATTATTGGAGCCTTGATTCTGGCTAATGCATCCACTGCAGTTTGAATTTCGTCCTTCAACATCGTTGGTTCTTGCTCATAGGCTGCCTCCTGAAATGGCGAACTGTAGACTTGTTCTTGTTTATAATGATTCTCCATATTCCTTCCATCTTCTTTTTGTGCTCCTACATCATTCAATATTTTGCCTCCAACAACTTATCAGGTCTCTCGTTATTAGTGTTCACTGCATCAAATCTTTTCATATGATGTTCTCAAGATTAAGATAGGATGGACTCAAGAGGTCCTATTTTCGCTCCTGTGGGCTTGTTTTCCTTTTCTTTAGCTTATCCTGAGTTTACATATGAGAAATTGATGGTCTGTTTCACAATTGGTCCCTAGTGTTAGAGGCTATTATTAGCATCTCCATTGTGTCTTTTAGTCAATTTCTTTTGGGGGTATCTCAGCTGGGGAAGGCCAATGTTTAATAGCTTTTGTGGTGTTGAAAAAAAGGTAATTGTTATGAAAATCTTGTTGGCTTAATAAAACTATCATGTGATCGATAGCTTCATTTCTATCACCAAATGCATATTTTCCAACTACTACTTCCTCATGGTTTCCAACTTCTGCACTGCAATCACCAATAAATAAAGATGCTTCTTGATTTCATGTCGGAGCAATTTCTGACTGACGTCACCGGTAGAATTCTTCAATTTCTTCATCACTAGCATTTGTGGTTGGTGCATAGAGTTGAATAATAGTTGTGTTGATTATTCTTTTTTGAAGGCAGATAGGTATAATCTAATCACAGATAATATTATATACTTCATCATGTATTTAGCAAGATCTTTTCTGATAATGAATGTCATACTATTCCCCTTGATTTTGTTATTCCTCTTGACTGTGTTATTCCTGGCACAGTAAATCACAGTTTTCTGATTCAAAATGCCCAATTCATTTTAATTCAGTAATGCCTATCATATCCATCTTCATGCTTCCACTTAATTTTTGACCACTTCCAAATTTACTCAATTCTGATATTGCATATTCCAAGACGCATCACATCAGCAAATGAGGATGCTGAAACTTCACCTCCCACAGGTATTACTCATCTCATGTCATCATGGTTGACTCTTACCCAAGATATCATCTCTTCTTCAGTCACATTTCAAATGCCCTCAGACCTTGGGGCCCCATCTGGCAGCTGTTTCTCAAACAATGTTCTGGGATTTTTTGTACAGCTTTTCAGTATGCAAAAATGTTTCAAAGGTATATAAAAGATGTTCAGGAGCTTTCTTTCCAAAGTGGAATTTTGTCTGACAGTTTGTTGCATTGTGGAGGTTTGTGTGCTGCTTGATAATGGAAACTACACCTGGTATGTCAAATGTCAACAAGGTCACCCAAAGTGAACATGTCTCCATGGAGTTCCCAGGCTAAGAACTGACAGTGAAGAAGTACTAGGCATATAATATTTTAAATATATATATTAAAGAGTCTAAATATATGTCACTTTAAGCAAAATTACTCTTCACAGATGAATCTCTTGTCTAGCCTGGCCAATAGTTAATGATAGGTATTTTAAATTGGTTTAGTTATAATTAGATGAGCTTTTTATATGTATTTTTTTCCTCATAGGGGCATGAACTTAGTGATTAAAATGTAACACGTGCCTACAATAATCCATGAGATTGTGATCCATGAGTATTGTTAGGTCAGAACTAACATTTTGTTACATTCTCTGTGAGAAACTTCCGTGTTTGACTCTTGACCAAGGCTTCTCAAGCCAGGCAAAAAGCTTCAGCTGTATGCTACAAGTTGTTTGTAATACTCTGTCTTCACTAAGCCTTATAATCATAGCATTTCGAACTCCACCGGTAACAGGAATGGCACAGAGTGGCTAACATTTCACTTGGTCCATGAGTTCGGGCAACTCCATGTCAGCTAACAGCACAGTTTTTTATTTTTTCTAATTCCTATTTTCTTATATTCATTTTATAAAAATATAGCACTTAATATTTTGTACACATGTATTTTATAGAGTAAGTTTTCCTGAAAATAGTTCTCAGGAGTATGAATAGCACTGTGATCACATTTATTTTCCACTAGTCTTCAGTAGGTACACCAATGTTACTTTTTCACCATAAATAAATACAATTAACCTTATTAGAACAGTGATCTTAGTTTGGCTATAATTTGATAAGAATACTCTTTCTTAGATATGATCTTACTCATGTAGTAAAATATATCGGTGTCATGTATTTCAGCAATAAATATCAATTAATGGTTTCTTTTAGTTCAAAATATTAAAAGTTAGCATTACTTAGCCATACTAGATTTTAGAAATACTTACTCCTACTTACCCTGTGTATAAGCAGACTAAGTATTTTTATTAGGCAGTTATTTTGTTTTTATTATGAAACGTGACCCTTCATCAATAATAATATCGTTCATAAAGTACTTTGCATGTTTGACAAATTCACAAAGCTCATGTGTTCTTTGAAGATAGATATTTATTACAATGGAAAATCAGAACAAGTGCTTTTCATATTAATGAAGAAAATTTCATATTTTGAAATAACTAAAATATTTTACACTTAGTGGTTAGTTTGTTTTTGCTTAGTATAAGCTAAAAGTAGCAAAACAATAAAAATAAGTTATTATAGGAGACGGATTAGTCAATGTAGATAAGGTGTGGTAGTTTCTGATGACATCCTAGAATCAATTATCTCAGGATCTAAATTAGTATTTTAAATAATTTTGCTTCTCAATGGGGAAAAGAAGTGTCTTTTAATTCAAGATCTTAATGATCAATAGGCTAAAAAATCAAAATAAAACAAACCTTGCATCTTTATTGAAAATAATTAGCGAGGCAGAAATTTACCTTTTTTTCCTAAAATTAAATTTTCCAATATATTTAGTTTCTGCAAACAAAAAATATTATTTTAAATGTTCTTCACAATGATCTCTGTCACAGTAGCTGCTTGTAATCATATTAAGCATGAATAAGAAGCTCGAAACATTATGAGAATTCAGGAAAAATGGGTGGTAGAAGTCTTCAGAACCTAAGATAATAATAATCTTAAAGACACACATAGCTGGCTACACAAAGACTGCAAAGGCATAAGATAAAGCAGAAGACAATGAACTTTGTCTGAAGCAAGGCCATTTATTATGGGATAAATCAAAGGGCAAAGCATAGAAAAGGAAATAATTTTATAATTTTTCTGCATAAGCTATGTTTGAGCAAAATCTCTTCAAAAGGACCACAGACAAGATACCTCTCCTACAGACAGGAGAAGTGATCATCAATTTTCCCAAGGTCACGGAAGGAATGCACTTGAACGTCTTTCTCTTAGCCTAGCTTTTGTCTTGTTTGACAAAGAGCCTTGGTAGACAGTGGTCTGGTTGGGCTGGGGTATACAAGCTTCACGATTTGAAACCACCATCTGTTGTGTGGGAGGAAGATAGGCTTTCTGCTCCCTTAAACAGTTAACCGACCCACAAACTCATAGCAGATGTTTGCAGATAGTCCAACAGGGTTATTATGAGTTGTGATTGACTTGATGAATATGACTTGGTTTTATACATAAGCAACACTTCTTTGTATTTTCAGTGATAAAGGTAAGTGCTTTTAGGATAAACTAATGGAATCCAATATGAAGATTATTGTTTTTTGTGTTTTTTTATTTCATTTTATTGGGGCCTCATACAACTCTTATCACAGTCCATACAAGCACATGTGTACATTTGTTGCCATCATCATTCTCATGGTGCTAGAAAAAAATGGATACATATCTGCAGAAAAATGAAGCAAGACCCTTACCTTACCCCACAAGAATAAACTCAAGGTAGATCACAGACCTAGAGGTAAAACCCCAAACTATTCGATGTGTACATCGAAAGAACTCACAAAGAGCAATAAGAGAGACCACAGAATGGGAAAACATCTTCAGTAATGACACATCAGACAAAGGTCTTCGTACTAAAATACACGGTACTCTAACTTACAACAACAAAAACCAATTGTCCCCTGAAGAGGTGGGCAAAGAACCTGAACAGAAGTTTCTCAAGGGCAGAAATCTAAATGGCCAACAAATATATGACACAATGTTCCATATCTCTAGTCATTACAGAAATGCAAATTAAAACAATGGCATACCACCTAACACACTCAAAGATAGCCCAATTCAGGAAATCAAAAAGTAACAAGTATTGTAGGGGCCGTGGAGAGATGGGAACTCTATTCCACTGCTGTTGGATCCATAGGTATGTACAGCCAGTATGGAAATTGTTCTGGTGATATTTAAAACAGTTGGAAATTGAGCTACCATGTAATACAGCAATCCCGCTACTGGGCTTATACCCAGAAGAGGAAAACAAAAAAACATGGCCAGACATGTGTACTCCAATGTTCATCACAACACGGTTTATGATTGCAAGCTGCTGGAAACAACCCAAATTATTGTCAACAGACGAATGGAAAAAAATTGTACATACATTTAATGGAGTACTATGCATCCCTAAAAAGCAGCGGTGAACACATGAAGCACATTGA
Source organism: Nesogale talazaci (assembly GCA_004026705.1). Classification (NCBI taxonomy): domain Eukaryota; kingdom Metazoa; phylum Chordata; class Mammalia; order Afrosoricida; family Tenrecidae; genus Nesogale; species Nesogale talazaci. Next base: position 102,317 of record PVJH01001547.1, on the reverse strand, counting down.
CACATGAAAAGAACTGGAGGAAATTATGCTAAGTGAAATAAGCCAAACACAAAAGGACAAGCACAACCTGAGTCCTCTTAGGTAAGTTCCAAAAACTTAAAAAGGGACTTAAGGAAGAAGCTACTGAATACATATGTCCCTGGGAGACCAGGTATTATGGCAGGGGCCAGACTAAACTCAGTGTAGCCCACTAAAAAGAAGGGGAAAGAAAAGGGACCAAGACAGGGGTAAATGGGGGAACTGGGCACTAGCCTGCCCAAGGGGAGGGTGTTGTTCATATCTCCACAGGTAAAGAGGGACCAGACATCAACCCGGTGCTGCAAGACAAGAAAGCAACACACCAACATGAACAGGGAACTAAGAGAGAGGCATGAGGGGGCGGCCCCATTACCAACTATGTGGATGGGACTCTTCCCCCTTCTCTCCCCCACCCCGGCAGCCCAACCCAGAAGAATTCACTTTGGAGGACATCACTGTAGCTGCAGCTCAAGGAGAGGGACTTGTCTGATCAGAGCACACTGCAGTCAACATGAGGGAGGGAAAAAAGAGTCAAACATCCTGGACTTCCAAGTCCTGAGGGCATTATTTCAGAGAGGACCACAGGACAGCCCCTCCAATCCCCCCCAACCCCGCCATGGGACACAAAGTTCCTCACTGACCCAAAGCACCAGGAGGGACACTAGAGACACACAGCGGGAACTGTACCCTCCCTGAACTCACTATGCCAAAGTCAGTCACTGGGGGGTGTGCAAGAGAGCAGCAAGGGGGCCAGAGCAATGAAGTCTCCAGGGAATACCCAAACCAGACTGTGGGGCCAGAGTGAGGTACCCCATTAGACCTGACTGGAACACACTTGAAAGGATGGCAAATAGACTTTGAACTAGGGTTAAAAACACACAAGAAAACATTTGGTTTCTATTTGAGCCCTTACTATCAGCTCACCAGCCCCCCAGTCAATGAACCCTTGATAATTTATAAATCATTATATTGTCATGTGTTATATTATCCGACGTCTCCACCCAGTTTTCTGTTTTCTCCCAGGGTGGGGGTTATATCTAGATCATTGTAGTCAGTTCTCACCTTTCTACCCCACCTTTCTGTCCCGGCCTGCGGGTCTGTAATTCGCAAGTCCTGGAAGGAGGAGTGGGAATTTGGGAGCCAGGAGACACGAGAAATGGAGACAAGACAGGATTCTGATCAAGTCTCGTTTATTAGGGAGAAATAAATTTTATAGGGTAAGCAAGCCTAGGAAACAAGCCGAGGCATGAGACATAGTTATCTTCAAAGTTAACAAGTGAAGGTCAGCACACCTGCAAGTCAGAGGATAATCACAAATGCTCTGTTCACTACCTATATCATCATGTCAAGCCTTGAAGGCCAGGGCCGTCCCTACAACCACCCTCCAAAGGAGGCCAGCTCTCCACAACTCAAGGTCTATGCAAAAGTTAACAAAAGTAACAGACCACAAATCTCAGGCAATAGACCGTGCCAGAGTTTAGGCTACGTGACTATAGCCAGGTCGAACATGTCCGGGCTGGATGGCTCCGGACACCTTTCCTCCACCCTCCTGGTATCTCCACTCTCAGCACTGGTCCTGGAAGGTTCATCTGTCCTGGATTCCCTGTGTCTCCAGTTCCCACCTGTACACTGTACATCCTCTGGTGTAGTCATATTTGTGGGGTAGAATTGGATCGTGATAGTTGGGGGAAGGGGAGGAAGCAGTTAAGAACAAGAGGAAAGTTGTATGCTTAATCATTCCACCCAGACTAGTTCATCTCCCTGAGACCCTTCTGTAAGGGAATGTCCAGTTGCCTACAGATGGACTTTGGGTCCCCACTCTGCATTCCCCCTGATTCACAATGATATGATTTTTTTTGTTCTTTGAAGCCTGATACCTGATCCCTTCAATACCTTATCATCACGCAGGTTGTTGTGCTTCTTCCATGTGGGCTTATTGATTCTGAGCTAGATGGTCGCTTGCTTGTTTACCTTCAATCCCTTAAGACCTCAGATGCTATATCTTTTCATAGTCGGGCGCCATCAACCTTCTTCACCACATTTGCTAAACATCCGTTTGTTTTCAGTGATTGTGTTGGTAATGTGAGCATCCTAAAATGCCAGTTTAGTAGAACAAAGTGTTCTTGGATTATTATTTTTAATGAAATGCATTGTAAAAATTATTGACATCTTTTTTTCTTGCAAGAACAGATCACAATTGCGTACTATTCCTTCTGATATATGGCCTTTCAATGCGAAGCTATAATGCCACAAGTGAGATTCTAAGGAATATGTTATAAAATGTAATTCCTCAAATTAAATTATGTAAGGTATAAATCTTACAAATTATGTTTTTAGAGTCAATAATTTTCAACTATTAACCCTTAACCCTAACATTGAGTGTCAACATATTGAGGAAGAAGATTGCCTTTATTAGCAACAGCTCACCTTGATACCAAAATTATTGGCAGCTAGTTTGTTCCTCAAACTAGAACACTGGGTTGCTAACTGCGAAGTGGGTTCTCACCTAACCCGAAGCCCATAATCTTCGATTTCCTAGAGCTTATATTATAGCTGTGAAAAACAAAAATCAGACTAATAAATGATTCTAATATAAAGCTACAGGTATCCTTGTGCATATTGTTGTGTGCTGAGTTATGATTGGAAAGACCAGCATTTTGAACCCACAAAACACTCTGTGTGAGTAAGGGGGGTTTTCTATTCCCATCATCAATGAGTGTTGGAAACTCATGGGCATTTCTACACTGTCTTCTAGGTTTATGAGTCAGAATCAACTCAATGGCAGTGATGGTTTGTTGTTGTTGTTGTTATAAGTAATAATATTTTAAAAAATCCAACCCATTGCCCCTGAATCTATTCCAACTCCTAGCGATGTTGTATAGGTTACTCCTACTGTAATTTTGTATGGGAGCCAATAATGTCTTTCTCCCACAGAGTGGCTGGTCAATTTGAAGCATCAACTCTGGGGTCAGCAGTTACTTGCTACTGCCACTAAGGCTCCTTAAATCAAAACCCTAATCGACTGACTCACATAAAGGGGATTTCAACTCATAGCAATTCTGCAGAACAAGGTCCAACTGCCCCTGTGCGTTTCTGGGACTCTAGGTCTTTACTGGAGAAGAAAATCTCACCTTTCTTATGCAGAATGACTAGTGGGTGTGAACCACCAACCTTGTGGCTAGCAGCAGTTCAACATTTACCTCATTATGCTAATTAGATTCCTTAAAAGAGAATAAAATGGATGAATATGGTTGCTTCTGTTTTTGTTGTAATTAATTGCTATCATGGCATTTCCAACTCATAACGAACCTGTATACAACCAAATGAAACACTGCATGGTTCTGTGCCATGCTCATAATCATTCTTCTGCCTGAACTTACTGTTTCAGTCACTGTTGTCAATCTATCTCCTTGAGAGTCTTCCTTTCTTTCACTGCCTCTCCACTTTACAAAGCAACATGTCCTTCTCTAGGGATTAGTCTCTCCTGACAATATGTCCAAAGTATGGAAGATAAAGTCTTTCTATCCTTGCCTCTAAGGAGCATTGCTGCCTTCCTTAGACTTCCAAGACACATCAGTTTGTCCTTGTAGCAGTTTATGGTGCTTTCAATATTCTCCAGCTCCAACTACAATTGAAATGTATCAAATCTTCCATTTTTCTAATTTAATGTCCAACTTTTACATGTATATGAGACAAATGAAAATACCAAAGCTTGAATCAGGTGTATCTTAGTCCTCAAAGTAACATTCTCACTTTTCAATACTCTAAAGAGATCTTGTGCAGCCGATTTACCTAATGTAAGGCATCTTTGATGCCTTGACCATTGAATATAGATCCAACTTAGACAAAATCCTTTACTTTATCCCTTTATCCCTGTTTCTCCTTATGTTACTTATTGGTCCAATTGTGAGGGTTTTGTTCTTCTTGACATTGGGTTCTAAATCATACTGAATGCTGCATTCCTTGATCTTCATCAGCAAGAGTTCTCCTTACTTTTAGGAGGCAATGTTGTATCTTCTCTGTGCTGTAGGTTGTTGATAAGTCTTTCTCTAAACTTGATGCTACATTCTTCTTCAGATAATTCAGCTTCTCTGACAATTTACTCCACGGACAGATCAAATAAGCACAGTAAACTCTGATCAAATGTTTTCTGATTTGAAAATCTGCAGTATTCTTATGTTTTGTTACTGCAACTGCCTCTTGATCTGTGTAGAAGTTCGGGATGAGTACAATGAATTATATTGAAAGTTGCATTCTTCTCAAAGTTATTCATAGTTTGCTGATTCACAAAGTCAAATGCCTTGACATATTCAATAAAACACAAGTAAAAATCTTTCTAATATTATTTGCTTTCAGCCAAGATACATCCAAAATCAACAGTGCAATCCTTTGTTCCACATTCTTTTCTGAATCAGTACTGAAGCTCTGATAGCTCCCTGTCAATGTACTGCTGAAACTGTTGCTAGATGATCTTCAGCAAAATGTTAATTGCATGTGTTATTAGTGATATTGTTCTATAGATTGCATATTCTGTTGCTCCCTTACTTTGAAACGAATACCATTACGAGTATTTTTCGGTCAGTCGGACAAGTAATAATACTCTCCCAAATGTGCTGGAATTGATGAGTGACTGCTTCCCATGCTTTTTCAGTCATTTGAATCAATTTGGTTGGTATTTCTTCAGTTCCTGGAGCTTTGGTAGCATAGTAGGTTGCATGTTGTAGTGTTAACCAGTGCTATAGGTGATAGCAATACATAGGAGTTGTAGCCTTGGAAATGTGATGGAGCAGTTCTTATCTGCCCTGAATGTATCCAGGAGTTGAAAGTCAATAGATGAAAACAAACTTATTCACTCAATTCTTTTTATGTAAAATGAGTTTTCAATACAGAGTAAAGCATGTTTCTAATAGGTCTTTAAAATAGTACTTGAAAAGAAATTCATAGAAATTGGTCCTGTGCAAAAATGGTATATAGATAATTCAATTTTCAGAGACACTAGAAATGCTGTAATTTCTCATCTTTTGAAGTTGAATATTGATTCTCCAAATACCTGTAACTTTAGGTTGACTATTCCAACAACCCTAACTTGCTATGTGGGCAGTGTAGTCAGTGCTGCCTACGTATTGTGATTCAGTTTCTGTCAAGCCTAATCCTTGCCACCTCCACACATTATGATTAAAAAAATATGACTCCCACTGGTCCTGCCACGGGACTGGGAATTATGCAATTCATTATCTTGATTTAAGACACTTTGAGCTGCTGGTAATTTTCTAAACATGATTTGAGAGGAGAATTAAATTAATCCATTATCTTTTTAAAACCCAATTCAAATAAAATGAGTTGTGCAGTCACCTGCTGCAGACACAGTGAATTATTTAATGTGGCTCTTTTAGCCAAAATCTCTCTAACGCTCATGAAATAACTCATAAAATGCATGGGTATGTCTGCCTAAGAAGCTGGGGGAAGACAGTGATAGGATTTATATGTGAGTAATTGTTAACAGGAGTCGTTGGATTGCCATCCTGCTGGGTATGTTAGGAGTCCTCTAAGAAACAGCAGGGGAGGGGCAGGCAGGCGTTGCCCTAAGAGCAAGAGGAAGTGGCAGAACCTGTTCTGCTGGAATTCAAGAGTCCTGCAGAGTGACCTTTGGTGACACAGGTGACACCTGTGACCTCGAAGGAGCAGCAGCAAAACCGTGAGAAGTCCAGCATGAAACAGAAGGGTAGATTTTCTTGGGCAGGGAGCTGGCTTCTGAACTGAGGCAACTCCAGGTACTTAATTTGAGATCTGAGCTTGCTGACCCATAGAAAAATGCTTTTGAATTGAGGTTTACAGAAGCAGAGCATGCCCTTTGGGCATTTATTAGTCATCCTGAAAGAACTTTGCAGCTTGTCCTGACTAACCCGAGCCTTTCTTATCTGAATTGCAAGCTGAAGAAGTTGTCATTCTGTACCTCAGGAGTTGGTCACTTTTGCTATTGCACAGACATAGAAACAGAAGCCCACTACCACCCAGAAGGACAAACCAAGATTGACACGTTCTAATATCCCTGGATGGAAGCGAAACGGAAGAGCATCCCTAACACAGAACAGAGAGGTCGTGGTGCCTAGGCTATGAGTTGGGGCAGCAGGCCTCCTGGCCCACTAAACATGCAGAGCAGAGTGCCTAGGGATAAGAGGCTCACTTGGGAAGTCGGGTGCCCTTTGAGCATTTGCTACCTCTAGAGGAGCTCTGTAAGACTTGTCTGAGCAGAGAAGAGGCAAACTGGCCATGTGGCTGAGAGACTGAAGACCAGAAATAGACATGGCTGCTGGCATGCCTTAGAAGAGGCAATTCTGCAGACAAAAATAGTGTATCCTTAATGTTTTAGAATCTTGATTGGGAACATGTTAACTTCCATAATAAAGCCCCTAATCTTGAGAAAAAAAAAAAACCAAAACCTTGCCAGTAAAAACTCTAAACATAAATATTGTCTATGAGTTCTGTGTGCCCAATGCAATGAATCACGGAACTTGGTGGGTGAGAAAATAGAGTGTTGTGTGAGAAAACACATCTAGGAAGACACTGTCAGTATGGGACACAGATGAAGTTACTTAGGACCACGGTTGTTAAAAGTTTGTGAACCTGGCATTCTTAGGGAGGATGCAGTTAATGTCAGCTATCAATCAGACGGAGTATAAAGGGAAAGCTGAACAACTGATTTTGCTAGTTATATTAGAGTTAGCACCACTACAGGATGGCAGACGAGACTTAGAAGAATGTATGGCTGTCCTGAAGGAGGAAAACAGGCTATTGTGAGAGTTGTGACGATTAGGTTTACAAGGGGATTGTCTCCAGAGAATGCCTATGCAAAACAATAGTTAGCTGACCATACCACAATAAAGATGTGGAAAAGAAATCAGGCACGCATTAGACACCTATGGGGACTATCCAAAACGGGACATTGCCGCCCAAAGTCATCTAGACACAGGTGAAAATCAACCTGGGCACATACTCTAGGCCAGGGGTTCTCAACCTTCCTAATAATGCCACGACCCTTTCATACCGTTCCTCATGCTGTGGTGACCTCCAACCATAAAATTATTTTAGTTTCTACTTTATGACAGTAATTTTTGCTACTGCTATGAATTGGGTGGCCCCTGTGAAAGGGTCATTCGACCCCCAAAGAGGTCGTGATCTACAGGGTGAGAGCCACTGCTCTCGGCATTATCAACCGATGCCACACATGCCCGAACTCAGCCACTAAGAGTGGCAATACCCTGAACCATGCCTGCCACCCCCAAGTGGGGACTGGAGAGGATAAATGAATCAGAAGGAGAGTAGGCCTCTCTCTTTCAGTTCCAAGGACAACATCTCTCCCAGGTGTCTTCTCTTGGTTCTGTGGGGTCCACTTCTCACTTGGCTTTTCATGCTCCTCCAAAGCAGCAGGGTTGGCGTTCACTTCAGAAGTGAACTCTCCGAAAGCCTCCACCATGTGGCCTTGTGGGCTTTCCAGAGATTGCATGTACTCTCCGAGGCTCTCTTACTCTAACCTTCCCTTTTCCTCATAAAACTTACTTGGATTATAAAAGTGCTTCTTCTGTCTGAATTCATTTAGCATTGACAAGCAAGAACTGGAGAAAACCATCCCAACAAACTGCCAATTGGGTAATTCCTTTGACCTTTTTTATTGCAACTAAAGAATCATCTAAGACAGTCTATGAAATGACTTTCCAAATTGATAAACTGAACATGAGTCAGCACTTGTTCCACAACTCACAGGCATCAAGTCAACTCATAGCCACCCTTCTTCATAAAGTGTAAAGTAGAACTGCCCCTGTAGGTTTGAGAGACCATGAATCTTTACAAATACAGAAAGCCACATCTGTCACCTATGGAGGGAGTGGCTGCTGGTGTCAAACTGCCAACCTTGTGGCTAGGAGCATAGCAAAAGCTCATCTTGGTCCATAGTTAATGATAAATAAATGTGAAGAACTCTAGCATATAAAACTCATAATTGCAACATTTTAAACAAATATGATTTAGTTGGAGTAATGTCAAGATTTTTAAAAATGTTATGAGTCAAAATGTATCACCCTACAGACAATAATAATTTATAAATTATCAAGGGTTCATGATGGAAGGGGGAGCTGGGAGGGAGAGAGAAAAGTGAGGAGGCAATACCAAGGGCTTAAGTAGAAAGAAAATGTTTTGAGAATGCTGATGCTAATAAAAGTAAAAATGCACTTTGCATACAGTGGATGGATGTTTGGATTGTGATAAGAGTTGTATGAACCCCAAATAAAGTGACTAAAAAAATGTATCACCACCCTCAGATCAGAGTACTCATCAACGCTGAATCAATAAGAAACATCATGATAAATGAAAAGGAAATGGAAATTGTCAAAGATTTCAGTCTTCATATATTAACAATCAATGCCATGGAAGATGTCAAATTATGTCTTCCATAAAGAAAATTTGCAGGCTGAGCCCTGGTGGTGTAGTGGTTGGGTGCAGGAGTGCGGCCCACGGGCTTGATGGTTCAAATCCAGCGGCAGCTCTCCAGGAGCAAGGCTGGGTAGCTCCCACAAACACCAGAAGGCAGTGATGCCCTCCCCCTAAAAAAGAAAATTTACAACCAAACATCTCTTTAGAGCGCTGAAAAGCAAATATGTTACTGATGCACTGGACCCAACCCATGGCATTCTCAGTCACCTCATAAACATGTAAAACTGCATGGTGAATAAGGACAGCCAAAGAAAAATTGATGCCTTTGAATTTGTGTCACTGAAGAACATTGAACATACATGGACTTCCAGAAGAATGAAGTCCTTGGCAGAAGCACAGTTAGAATTCTCCTTAAAGGGAATTATAACAAAATCCCACTTTGTGTATTAATATGCTATCAGGAGGAAACAGGGCATTCTGAGAAGTGGACAGCTCTCAGTGAGAGAACCTGACATATTGAAGAGAACAATGAACTCAACCATTGGGTTGCTGGGTCTGGAACAGGAAATGTTGACTTTTTTCCTACTGCCTATGAAGTCACTATGAGTTGGCTTGATGGATTACGGGCTTGGCGAGATAGCTCAGACAACATATAACACTTCTGTTAGTGCTTTAAAACATTTGTAATTGTGATTTGGTTTGTACTTTATTTGCATAAAATTTTGCAGCCATGGCTCCAAAGAAAGTCAGTGAAACTGAGTAGAAACTGTGAGAACCAAGATAGCATTAAAGAAAGAAATCATGAGAAATTTGGATAAGGTTGCCACTTGCGTGCTTGGCGACTGAATACAATATGATTAAGTTGATAGCATCAACGTTTCTGAGGGACAAAACGTGATTAGAGAAGCTAATGTTGCAAAAGATGTGAAATCACTTCCCATGAAACAAAGAACCCAGACCGTAGAAAAGGGTAAAAAGTTACTGTTCATTTGGACACATCGGAAACCACTTGATGGAGAGAGCACGTGGAAGACCGTGATGTGCTAGAGGGCTAAAAGCCTCCATAGGGATTTAAAGTCCTGGAAAGATGAATTTATAAGTGTAATGTTTGGGCCTAAGAACACATTTTTTGGTTTGCATTATTTCTTATGGAAAAAATAAGGTGTCATTTGGAAAAAAGCACTTTGACAACCACCGTATCATTGTAATGCATATTGTCTTCCTTGGCTGTTTTCCCAAATTTTCACTTCAACTTTCTTATTGCATCATGTCTGCCTTTTGCATTTCTAGTCTATGCTCAAGAGCAGGGTTCAGACTCTCTGTTCACATCCACTTTGATCTTTTATGCCTCCAAAAGATCAATTGTGAATCAGCCCATGCCTTACTGGGCAGATGATAGCTTTAAATGAACAGTTTGTACATATTCAGATTCAGTGCCTCCATTACAACCCCCCATGACTATGACTTCTCTCACTTCTTCCTTCTGTGTGCAGTCTTCTTTGTCTCTTAAGATGGTGAACTTGTTGAAGGGTTAGTCCTACCCTTCTTATCTTCGGTGGTTGATTATTCTGTTTTTTTTTCACATGTTTTGCTAATAACAGATAAGCAGAAGGTTTATTTAACTACATGTATTAATTTTTTAAAATCATTTTAGTGGGAGCTCATGCAACTCTCATCACAATCCATACACTGATTGAATCGGGCGTGTTTGTACATATGTTGCTTTCATTCTTTTCTAAACATTTACTTTCTGTTGAGCCCTGGATATTAGCTCTTCTTTTGTGCCCCTCCCTTCACTCCCACCCTCATAGACTCCTGATAGATTGTACGCCATTATTATTTGCATCTCTAGCCCTGACCACTGCCTCCCTTCCCCCATGTTTCCTGTGGTTCTTCCCCCTGGAGAGGGCTGTATGGTTATGTGTTGATCATTGCAATAGGTTCCCTCTTTCCTCCCTTCTCTTCCCCCAACATCTTGGTCACTATTTCCACTCCTGTCCCCGGATTCTGTATGTCGTGAGCTCCCGTCCCTTTCTGTATCTGTGTACATGTTCCGGTCTAGTCTGAATTGAGAAGCAGCACTGGGGTCACAGTAGTGGGACGTAAGAAAGCTTCAAGGAACCAACGGAACATAGTGTTTCATCAATGCTGTACTGCACCCTAGTGACCCATCCCTTCCCTGTGGCCCCTCTGTGGGGAGATTGTTCCACTGTCTATAGATGGGATTTGGATCTCTGTTCCTTCATTCTCAGCATCATGTTTATGTTTGTGTTTGTTATGTGTCTGTTGATGCCTATTACCTGCTCTCCATGACTCCTCATGATCACACGGGCAGTGTGCTTCTTCCATGTGGACTTGTTGCTTCACTGCTGAATGGCAGCTTGTGTAACTTCAAGACTTTAAGACCCCAGACACTATATCTTTACTAACCAGGCAGTATTCATATTCTTCATCACGTTTCTTTATGCACCCATTTTGTCTTGTGGGGAGGGTGAATAACTTAGATTGCCGATTGGTTAGAACACAGTGTTCTTGTATTGAGGGAGGGTGTGAGCAGAGGCTCAAAGTCCATCCCTTACCTCAGTGCATTACAATATAGATATATGTACATGGATCAATACATCTATTTTTGTGGATTAATATATTTATATATGTACACTGCTATGTTTATACCTCTATTGTTTGCTTCCTTAGTCTTTCCTCTGTTTCCCTTGACTCCTCCAGCCCCACTGTCACTTTCCCCTTATTTCTGTCTTTTGATACCTCCTCTCAGTTTGCTGTTGCTCCCCGCATTCTCACCTCAGATGCCTGTCTCCTCCTTGTTGGTGGTTCCACCATCTTAGTTGTTCCCTTGTCCATGGTTTAGCCTGCTCACTGACCCATTCCCCACCGCCCTCACCTCCCAGGTCTCCGGGACCATTAGTCCCATTATGCTTTCCTCGGGCATGCCTCCCACGCCTATCCTATATAGGTAGGCACACCACCTATGATATAGCCCAAATAGAAAGGGAGACCCAACCTCAGGGATCTACATGTAGCCTCCTCTCTGGGACATGAACAACAGGGAAGTGAGTGTTGGGACACATTAGACAGTGTACAGTATGAAAATAATAACAATTTGTAAATTACTAAGGGTTCAAGGGGGAGGAGGCGGGGAGGAAGGGTAATACAGGGAGCTGATACTGGGGGCCTGCATGGAGCGAGGATGTTTTGAGAGTGATGATGGCAATATGTGTGTAAATGTGGCCTGCATACAATTGATGTTTATATGGATTGTGGTGGGAGTTGTATGAGCCCCCAATAAAATGATTCATTAAAAAAAAAAAAGGAGGGAGGGAGAAGGAGGAGCTTATACCAAGGGCTCAAGTGGAAAATATTTCGAAATGAATTTGGTAATATGTGTACAAGTATGCTTGATACAAATGATGTATTGAATGTTATAAGAGCTGTAAAAGCCCCTAATAAAATAATTGGGAAAAAAAGAAAAAAATAGAAATTGAGAGAGAGAAAGAGAGAAGAAATATACAAAAAATATACAAGAATCCTGGGTCTGTTAGCTGGCATTCATGACTGCCCAGCCCCCTCCCGATCTGGAGCGCCCCATGGGGGCACCTCTGGGGCTTGGTAGCTCTGCCTATTCCATCTGCTGATCTGGTGTGCTCCCTTCTTGGTGCGCTCCGTTTTGGAGGGTTCAGACTACACTGCCTCCCACTATGTGACCCCAGAAATGTCCTCTGTTGCAGTCTTCTCCAGCATAGCGATAACGTGACACAAACTGTTGGCGGTTGCCCAGTTCCTTCCGTGTCCCATTAAATCCCGGTGGGGACGTCATCCTCCAAGCCTGGTGTGCCACCGTGGGCTCCAGTCCGCCTCTCTTTTTCTCTTCCTTCCTCCTGGTCTGCCCCTGTGTGGGTGTGGCATGCCGGCCCCTCTCCCCTACAGGTAGGCCTAATTCTGCTCTCTACCACACCCACTTCTAGGGAGTGGGCCAGTTGGACTCTGGTTGGGGCCAATGCCATAGCTCTCTCTTTTCATGCATCCTTCCATGTGGCCATGCTGTCCTCGTGGTTTGGCGTTTCATGGCAGGGTCTGCATGCACACACCAGCTCTCGTGGAGACAAGACCAGTACTCTCCCCCTGGGTGAGTTAGTGCTCTGCTCCCTCCCTCATCATTTCACTTTCACACATACACTCCTTTTCTCCCTCCCACCTCCCTCCTTTTCCCGCCAATCACAAGAGAAGTACAGCATGAGTCCCCCGAGGTAAGTGCTAAAAGCACAGTAAGTATAGTAGACAAGCCATCTATATCATAACATTTGGGTTGAGATACTAGGAATCAAGAGGAGGTTGGACTAAACCCAAGGACGTACATGTCGGCCTGTTTGTTTTTAAATATGTTCTTTGCTTTCATAATATCTGATGTCCCTGATGCCGCCCCACAACTCATTTGTGATTGGCCATTTATGCTCAACAAGCCAAATATGTTCTTAAGATGGTCTCTAAGGTCAGGCGAGATCAACTCAGAGTTGTACTTTTGCTCTCGTAGAGTTGCTTTAATTTTCTCCAGCTTTTGCAGGAGCTTGTGCTTGATCAATTGATGCTGATCCATGGTTGGTTCTTTGCTTCATTCTGATTGATAGTATGGGGCTTCTCCTTTGTCTCCTTCTATTAATATAGTTAACATTATTCCTAAATACTCCATACAATGAGGTTCACATGTAGCATTCCCATTTATATTATTGAAAGAAGGCATTTTCAAGGAGTGTTTTACAACACGTCTGGTAACATTCTATCTTATGATATCTGGCAGTCCTCCTATCACTAGGTAATATTTTCCAAATGCTAATCATTCTGCATTGCTTCTAACTTATATGGTTCACTCATCCATACTTCTCAGTGCATCTTCATTGAATGCCTGCTTACTGTATATATTAGAGTATAAGCTTCCCTAAATATCGACTAAGGCACCTAATTTTACCACAAAAACAGAATTAAAAAATGTGCTGAAAAACTCAGCTTTTTGTTTAATTATCTTAAGATATTTCAGACTGCAAAAGCTGGTAAAAGTCTTAAATTTCTTCATTTTTGCATTAGCGTTTCACACATGAGTTTGAGTAATGGTGGTATCAAATAGTCTATTGTCTGGCTATGAATATTATCCTATCATTATTAGCATTCTACATGAGGATACATTCTGCAATGCTCTTTTGACCATGACCACATGCACCGTTCCTCCTCAACCTGTTATTCAAGGTATAGTAGACAATACATTTTCCAATTCAAAATGTCCAACAATAATCAAATCATCAATCTTCAAACATTGTATTTTATTTTTGATGATTCCTAACATTTCCTAGATCCATACTCTGTATGTTATATATTCTAATCAACGGATATTTCCAGATATTTCATCTCATTTGATTCAGTGTTATATCAACCAATTACTATCCTAAAATCTTTACTCCCCTTCTTTTATAAGACTATTTCTAATTTGAGGTGCTAGGACTTCAGTGATCCTTTAAGTACCTACAGAGCTGAAGGATTCCTCTTCTGACATGCCATCAGTCAAAATTCTGCTGCTCTTCAGAAAAATTTCCCTGATGATTTGCTTCAGATGTCAATAGTTAGATCTTCCTCCTACTCTGCTTAGTCTGGATTTCTGCTAAAAACAGTCTACCATGGTGACTCTGCTAGCATTTGAAACACTGATATTATAGATGACAGTATCCAGCAACACGTACGCCACTACCATCACGTTGACTGATAAACCTACAGAAAGCTGTCTGAAGCTGCAGCCCCTCTGTGGAAGAAAGAGAAGTCTGTCTGCTTCTGTAAAGAGTTACATACAGTCTATGAGTCAGAATAAACTCATGACAGAGAATTTGACTTTGGCTTATATCATGAAAGACATGCTTGAGTTTTCATGGTAATACTCATTTTGTTGGCAAGGAATAGGAAGCAACCAAGATATGCATTTTTAGGGGAATGGACAAGCAAAATATGAATTACAATGCAGCAGTTCAAGCAGAAAGCATAATATAAACAATATGAATGCATCACAAATGATAATTACAAAAGAAAGGTGTAAGAAAGAGAATGATAAATACTATTGCGGGGCTGAGCCCTGGTGGTGCAGTGGTTGTGTGTGAGACTGCAGCCCACAGGGCTGATGCTTCAAATCCAGCAGCAGCTCTCCAGGGGCATGGCTGGGCTTCCTACTCTCACCAGGGCAGTGATGCCACCAAAAAAAAAAATTCTTAAAAAAAAAAGAAAAAAAATACTATTGCTACTTTCAAAACACCCCCCCTCGAAATATAATGACATGTTTTGAAAAGTATGCAATAATTTTCAGGTCATAAATAAAATATTTTATAGTGAGTGTATGGGAATCAGATTTGTATATAGATCTCTTGAAATAAAATAATAGAATGAAGTTAAATAAAAAGAGCTGCATCTGTTTGAAAACGGCTTACAAACACTTTTTCACCTAAAGACAAAAAGGGAGAATATGAATTGAAGTGTAATAATTATTTTCTCAGTAATTTCCAATGATTGCTTTTTTCAGGAACAATGAGCTTGCTAAATTTGGCATTGTGGAATTAGTATATCACCATTCATTTGCCCACAGTTGTATAGTTATACTGATATTAACTGATAGCTTCTTAACTGGGTTAATTACTTAGAAGTTTAAAAAGTAATATTTTTTGCTTTCAAGTCAATATTTAAACAACTATTTGAGTCACTAAAAAAGCAATTCAACTATGTAAGAAAACCCCAGATTTGGTGACAGGAATGGAGTAAAAGTTACAGATGCATCCAGATTAGGGAAGCAGGAGGATTTCTTGTTTGTTTATTTCTTTAATTATCTCAAAATAGCCTTATCACAATGGAATAAATACTATTTATCACTAAAAAAAAGCCTGTTAGGCTGGATGGTCTAGAGCAGTGGTCGGCAAACTGTGGCTTACTAGCTCTATGCGGCTCTTTCAGTGTGAACATGCGGCTCTGAAGTCACATTGAAGACGTTTGAAGGTTATTGTTTCAGATCACGGTGAGTGGTTTCAAAGTTGTTAGTTGGGACAGGATTGGCTCTTCAGTCGCAGGAGCTCGCCGACCCCTGGTCTAGAGGAACAAACCAAGTGAACTCAGAGGTGTAGAAGAATCAGCTTCATAGCCAGAAGGCGTGCTGTCCTGGTCCAACTGAGTCCATGGGTTCTGTGCAAGGCCTCTTCAGCTTCAAATAGCTGAAGGTTGGTGACACAGAAAGATGAAATAGGAGGCAAGGAGATGAAAGGCCCGTGGGAGCAGAGTCAAGTAGCTCCAATGTCTGTGCTTATTGAAAAGGCACTAGCAGCTCCCTCGGTTGGTGGCCTCCTTGGGTCTGCCCTTGCAGACAGACACAGAATGCATGTAGCAGGGAAGATGAAGGGCCAAAGAGGAGCAAGTTCTCACTTCCTCTTTTCTACAAAAGGTCTCACCTTCAAGGAGGTAGCATCAGGCTGTTTGATAGTTTGGAACCCTCACCAACACTTTCACCCAGGTTCAAGTTGATATAAAATATAAATGCCACAGCAATGATGACACCATGAAACACCTCATAGAATGGATTCCTGAAGGACGTTATGCCGGATTAAATTAGTCAATACCCAAAGGACAAATGCCATATGAGACCACTGCTATAAAATGAGAGTAATGTGTGCAAATGATATGCTTACAATATTATCTAGTTTAAATATATAGCTGCCTGCATTGTATGCATTTCACTTGACTACTATTTTAGAGACATTTTCCTAAATGTTTAGTATTTATCAGTGAGCAAAATAGACTAAAAACTTTTCAAGAAGTTCTGTTACAATGTACTTAAATATTTTAAAAGAGAAATGAGAGAAAATCCTAAATGATCTGTCAGTTGAAATGTCAGTAATTACTTGATGTTTTCCCACAACAGTGATTTCTTTCTTAAATAAGGCTTATCTGACAAAACAAATTAACTGTTCAAGCAAGGAATGTAATGGGAAAATATGAAATATTAAAAGAATACATATCAGACCTCTTTTTTTCTTTTCAGTTTTAGCTATGTATCTTTTGGGCGTATGACTTTACAAGGAAAGTGGAGGTGGTACTGATGGGGACCATACCCTCTGGAAGGTGGCCCTGGAGTGGTTTCTGATTTCAAAAGTTAGGCGAACCCAATTCCCTGTCAGCCCAAGGGACCAATGCCTATGAGATAGGGATAGCATATACTGCCTGAACATCCTTTACCCTGTTCTGATACCAACTCTTCTTCCCATGGCACTCTATTTTTCAACTGGGTTTGATAAGCCATTACAATGACCACACAGAATTCATGGAAAATAGTCATAATTATAGGATTTATTAGGAAAGCTAGCAAGATACAATTCAAGTTAAAAGATGTTAAGAATGATAGGATGTTAAGAATGCAGTTATTTTATACTCGGCACCTCTTTTGGAGCATTCCCACTAACATGCCTCTCTCTGGTCCTCAAATTCTCATGGCTTCTACCCTGCTCTGATAAGAGTTGCAAAGCTCCCTCAGCATTGCTGAGCATTTGAGTATTATCAAATTGTAACTCATTGCTCAAGCGAGCCCCCTGCAAGAAGCCACACAATTTTCCTTCCTCCCTGTCCAGAAAGTCAAATGTTAGCTCATACTCTGGCTTGTGGTACTGCTGCCTTGGCTTCTCTGAAACATCTTCATTGCCCTGACAACTGAATTGAAGTGTTTTAATTGTAGGGCCTCAGAGATCAAACAACACACTAAGCTCCTGCTCTTCTTTCTCGATGGCAGTGCGATCCCTCATTCTTCCAACTTCTGATGTGGTTCATTTTAAACCTAGCAGAATGGGTTCAAAGTGAACCACCCCCTTTGGTAAAGTCGCATACACCCTATAAACCATGTTTCGAATCAGTTGTTTGGTGTCCAGTACAAGGACTATGCTGGAACTCTATAATCCAGTTTATCATACTCTCTGGCACTTTCAGAAGGGTGGCACCAAAATGACCCCACAGACCATGGTGGCAATACGTCAACAGTATTGAGTAGATTGGTACTGCAGGATCCAATGGCATTACTAGACATACTCTCCCCACCACCCAGAGTGGTAGCTTGTCAGTAAACAAACACACAGACACATACCATTACTTACCTGTCAGGGCGTGGGCCGATGGGCTCTGACTTCAACTATTGAGGAGAAAGGAAGGTCTCAGGCTTGACCATGTGAGGCAGAGAAGTTGTAGTGAGCCTTGGGAGCGGGACTGGGAAGGGCAGGGCTTTGTTAGGCTGGGGAGGCTCATCTGTCAACCCCAATCTTGAGGATTGGTAACACAAAGTCAACTTCTGAACTAGGTGATGGTAACCAAAAATGTATGCTGATAACCAAACACAAATCAGTCCAATTTTACATATGATTATGTAAACCAGAGGTGTTTGTTGGTTTGCTTAATTCAGTTTAATATTAGTTATCTTCAGACATCCTTCACTGACCCATATTGCTAAGAGGGAAAACATTAGAGACACACTGTGGGAATTGTACCCAATTGTACCCCACCGCATTGGACAGAATGCTAAGGGTGTGCAACAGAGTAGCAAGGGTAACAAAATATTGAAGTTCCTGGGGAGTACCAAAAATTAGATTTGGGGACCAAGGCGTGGCATCGCATCAGACTTGAGCAGTAAACACTCCAAAGTTGGGTGCTGTGGTTTTTTTATAAACTGGATTACAGAGTTCCATCTAGCTGAGAAGCAACAAAGTCCATAAAAAATACTGCCTTGTTTTTGTACTTATTAGTGTCTCTGAAGGTCTATCTAGATAAGAAAGGCATGATAAACAAGCATGAAAAAAAATGGGACCAAGGGTTCCAGGGGGCGACACAGAAGAGGGAGAAGCAGGATAAAGGAAATTTGTGTTAACAAACCCAGGAAGAGGGAACAACAAGTGATCTAAAATTGAAGATGAGGACGGTGTAGGATGCCTGGGAGAGTTTGATGAAGGACAATGTACTGAGAGAAGTTATTGAAACCTAAATGAAGGCTAAACATGATAATGGGACAAGAGAAAAAGTAAAAGGAAATAACTAGGAGGCAAGGAGTATTGATAGAGGTCTTAATACAGGCATGTATATAGGTTAGTATACTTATATAAATGATAGAGAAATAGATCTGTGTACATGTATCTATATGTTAAGTATCAAGGTAGCAGATGGATGTTGGGTCTCTACTAAAGTACTCCCTCAACACAAGAGAACTTTATTCTAATAAGCTGGCATTATTAGATGCTCAGCTTCCCAACAAGATTGTTGAAGACAAAATGGATGCATTGCAAATGTGAAGAAAGTTAATGCCTGGTTATCAAAACATATATTGTCTGGGATCTTAAAGACTTGAGGATAAACATTTGCCCATCTAGCTGAGAAGCAACAAAGTCCATATGGAAGAAGCACACCAGCCTGTGTAATCTTGAGGTATTGAGGAGATCAGGTACCAGAAATCAAAGATCCAGAACAAAAATCATATCAATATGAATGACGGGAGGTGCAGAGTGGTGACCCGAAGCCCATCTGTAGACAATTGAACATTCCTTTACAGAATATCACAAAGAAGAGATGACCCAGCCAAGGTGCAGCATAGCACTGATGAAATATACAACTTTCCTCTAATCCCTGTTCTCATCATGACTCCAATTCTACTTTACAAATCCAACTAGACCAGAGCATATACACAGGTCCAGATAAGAGCTAGAATGACAAGGAATCCAGGAGAGATAAACCTCTTGGGAGCAGTGGTGGGAGTGACAATATCAAGTGTGTAGGGGGAGTGGATGGTTGAAAAGTGGGTGAAGGGTGGAATTGGTTAGTGTAGGATTGGAAAAAATATTAATTTATGGATTTTCAAGAATCTGTGAGAGAGGGTGGGGGAGGAAGAACAAAAAACGAGGAGCTGATGCCAGGGGCTCAGGTGGAGGGAGAATATTTTAAAGGTGTTGATGACAACAGATGTACAAATGTGCTGGACACAACGGATACTATGTTTGGACTATGATAAGTACTGTATAGCCCCCAATTAAATGATTATAAAATAAATATAAAGCACATAAAAGAATAGTAGCAGTGTTTTATTCAATGATATGAATTTTCAGGGATGAATTTAATATTCTAGACAGGCAAATTTCTAAGCATTCGAAATCTGTGAGAATGATGTAGGGAATTGCATTTATGTTTAATATTGGTTGAAATAATTTAAATTATTTTAATAATTTCAGTGTTAGTCCAGGTAGACTAGAGAAACAAATTCATAAACACGCATATGTATATAAGGGAGAGATTTATATACAACAGCAACTGCACATATGGAAAGCATCCCAACCCAGTCCAGAACAAGGTCATATATCCGATATTAGTTCATATGTCCAATTCCAGTCTATAAAGTCTTCTTGGCTATCTCCAGATTGACAGGCTACACTCTACCCCTATACTCCCAATTCTGAAATTGACTCCAGGTTACTGACTGCCATAATTTCTATAAAATATAAAATGCATTTAAGAAATTTTGACTAATAATTATGCATCACCAAGTTTAAATGGCATCTGAAGTTTCATGAAAAAATGTTTATTTCTTACTACTAAAATAATAGGGCATAAAGATAGATAAAATTCTTAATTTCCAAAAATTCTCTACCTCAATTACTGAAGAATCTTTAATGATTCAGAATGGAAAAATGGGAGTTCTATGTGAGCTGCATTTCAGGAAAAGACTATGTGAGTATTGTCTTATTTTTGTGACAGTTCAAAAGTGGTAATCAGGCATAAACTATTCCTGCTTAAAAGGTTTAATTAAGCACAATGGATATTTCTACATAAAAGTTAAAAGGGTGAGGATTTGAACATTATTATTCAAATTACCATTCTCTGCTTTAACCAAATTTTATCATAGATAATATGTAGTATTTATATGAGTATCTCTCATGAATAGTTAGTCATATTGGTAATACTTTTAGTAAGATAGCAAATATTGGTTTTACCAATTCATTAAAATAATTAAAAACTAATTATATCTTTCATCAATATTTTAGAAGTCTAATTTAAGTGAATAAGAAATTTCACACAAATGGTAAAATTAAGATTATTTTCTTGAACTTCCCAGATGACAGGCTAAGAGGTGTGTTATGGATTAAATTGTGCTCCCCAACTTGACATGTCTATTGAAGCCCTGACTCCTGCATCGGTGAATATGATCTTGTTGTTGTTAGGTACCATCAAGGGAATTCTGGTTCAGCTCTACCCTCTGCACAGCTGAATAATTGTTGCCGATCGATATTGCACCACTCTGTGTTTAAGCCCTTCATGGCAGCCACTGCACTTATTCTAATCCATCCCGTTCAGGGTTTCCTCATTTCTGCTGATTCTGAGTAGGCAGGGAAGGCTTTCTTCTCCAGGGATTGTTTCTTCCTGACAATCTGGTCCAAGGATGTGATACGAAGCCTTGCCATTTGATGACTATACTTCTTCCAGACAAACTCATTTGTTCTAGCACTCCACAGTTTTTATTCTGTTTTCTTCACCAGCATCATAATTCAAATGCATTTTGGGGAGTTGGTTTTATTTTCCAACTTTCACATGCATATAAGGTGATTTAAAAGGCGTTGGATCAGATGGGCCTAACTCCTCAAAGTAATGCCTTTGAGTTTTAACACTTTCAGAGTCTTTTGCAGCAGATTTACCCCAAGTAATATGTTGTTATATTTCTTGACTACAACTTCCCTGGGTGTTGACCATGGACCTGAGTCAGAAGAAATCCTTCTATCTATCTATCTTAGTCCAAATGGGGTTTTGTTTTCTTTTCATCGAGCTAGAATTCATACTGAAGTCATTGATTATAATCAGTAAGTGATTATAAGTCCTCCATTTCAGTCACCAATTGTTTACATAAGAGAATAACCTACAGGGAAATAATGACATAAAAGGGAAAATAGGGATGACATGCGAACACAAAAGCAGGTGCATCTGTGAGCAACCAAGGAGCACTGATGTCCAGAGCTGACAGAACCTGTGAGAGGCTGGACCAATTCCTTTTGCCAAACCTTCGAAAGGAACAAACATGGCCGCGGCCCTGGATTCAGAGATCTAGCCAGCATAACAGTGAGTATATTTCTTTTCTTTCAAGCCATCCATATTTGATATTTTGCTACAGTAGCCCTAGGACAGTAAGGAAAAGAGACTCAGATTTTTATTTTTTGCTAGGTTTCATTGTTCCTTAAAACTTTTTCTGGGTTTATTTTGTTCTATCTAGTTTGTCAGCCCATCTGACTATTTCAAAGGCTACCACCCCCAAAAGAAGATATTCCTTAAATGCTATGGTACCTTGAAGTACTTTTGTTCTGTTTTTTTTTTTTCTAATTAAACTTCAGCCTAAGGCATAGTTTCATGGTTGGTGGCTAGAAGCTATTTATTTTGGTATTGATTTTTATCATTCCTCATCTATCTTGTTAGCTATAGTGTGTATATATATATATATATATGTTTTGCAACAGGAAACCTCTTTAAAAAGCATCCCATGTTTCAATTCAATACTTCAACTTTTCCAAGCAAAATTTTAGATTTCTCTCTAAGTACACAATCAGCCTATGGTTTTGTTACACTCTTTCAAAATAATGTACAACAATCAAACTAATACTTTTAGACTGCTGTCATTGCTAATCTTAAAAGGATGAAACTACCAAGCTATTCTCTATGCTCAGTTGTTAAGAGATTCTGCCCTGTAAAGCCTTCAGTCTTATATAAAAATGGTAGAGCTGGACAAGTAAATGAAATGTGAAGAATCTTTATAAACTATGACCTAAATAGTTTGACAACTTATTAATATATCACAAATATTTGGGGACATAAATATAAATTTTACACTACCTCAGAAGTAAAATGCTGTGAAAATGGTATAATAAAAAATAATAGTTGACTTTCTCAAGCTATTTCTTCAAGTTCTACAAGCATCCTTAAGCATTGGTAAGCTAATACTTGTACATTGGTAATACTTGTACATTGGTACAAGTATTGGTAAGCTCTTCATAATCCTGACACAGAAAAAATATAGATCTATACTTGACAACCATAAGTTATACTTTGTTCAGTTATTTAAATTGAAAATGTATAATTTTAGATATAATTCCACTTATCACAGTTTTATTTGTCATATAGCTAGCATACTTAGTATGCTTAGTATGCTTAGTACAAATTAGTAATGTTTTATAGCAAATTATTCAGCTGATAGTTAGAAATGAATTATATATATTTGGAGGAGATAGTTATTCATTTAGAGAAATTAGAAGAGCAGCTTTTTCTGACTGCCTTGGCAGAAGAGTTATTTTGATGAACAATACAGTTCAAAAATGTATCCTTTCAGTAGATTTAATGCTGCTGTTAGCTGCCATCAATGGTGCTAGTTGACTCATGATGACTATGTACAATAAAAAGAAATGATATTGTGCTAGTCTGGGTTACCTAGAGAAGCAAATTCAGCCATACTCATATAAGTGTAAAAGAGAACTTTGTCCATCGAGAAAACATCTTGGCCCAGTCTATAAGCTTGATATTAGCCCATAAATCTGATATTAGCCCATGAATTTCTCTTCAGACTCATGCAGTACATGCAATGATGCCAGACACAGAAAAACCACACCCAGTTGTTGAAAAATCATGTGGATCCAATGGCAGTGGACACATCTCCAGGACTCTGGCTGCCATCAGCTTGGCTCCATGTGCCTTTTCAACAGGAATGAGGGGAGAGAGAGAGAGAGAGAGAGAGAGAGAGAGAGAGAGAGAGAGAGAGAGAGAGAGAGAATGGTGCTCCTCCCAGGAGAAAAAGAGGAAGTTCTCAGAATTCTCTAAGTAAATGTTGTCTTATTACCTGAATGACATGCTAGACTCCACCCCCTGCAGTCTAGTTAGCAAGTTGACATGAAATTATGTAACTACCACAGCTGCTTTTTGTGGTGCTTGTGCATGAAGTAAATTAACCAAGAATCAGACCCAAGACTCCTACAGGGAAAGCAAGAATTCTCCACTGAACCACACTACCCCCCAAACCAGATCCACTGCCATCAATTGAGAAACTACCATTTTCAAGACTGTATATATTTATGGCTCCAGACAGCGTCATCTTTCTTCCAGGGAGCAGTCTGTACGCTTGAACTGCCATCCTTGATGTTTCCAGTCTAAAGCATAAGCTACCATTCCAGGAGGGGTCCTGCAAGCCATAATAATCAAATTCACTGTCATTGAGTCATTCTGATTCCTGGCATCCCTAGAACTGCCACTGCAGGGTTCCAAGATTTAAAACTTTATGGGACTGTAAAGACTTGTGTCTAGCAGCACATCCTGCCACTGTCTAGGGTTCCCACACTTTAATCTTCAAAGAGATTCTCTGCAGCAGATTTTCCGTTACAACACCAGAGATCCTGCTCAGTCACTAATTAAAGGGATAACATGAGGGGTCTGACTATAAATGAATCAGTAAGGAATACCAGTTTGTTGTGATATAGTGACTAGAGTGTGTCTGTGATGCTGGAAGCTCTCACTGGTATTTCAAATTCCAACACAGTCACCCCAAATGAACATGTATCAAGAGAGTTTCCAGTCTAACTATAGACTATAGACTGTCCACTTCACAGGCATTAGCTGCTACGAAGAAGGAATAGACTGTCCACTTCACAAGAATTATCTACTGAACACCTAATGAATAGCATTAAAACATGGTCAGCTACTGAAAGAAATAAGAATTATATTCAAAGGAATGTAATCAAAACATTGCCAGAGATAATGCTAGAAGATGAGCCCCTTGGGTCTTAAGGCACCCAAAATATGATTGAAGAAGAACTGACTTCTCAAAGCAGGGTCGAGCATAATGGCACCGGATGAACTAAAGCCTACAGGAATAAAACATTTGGGTTTTCATTTGTGGATGGGGTATAACTCAAGATAAGAAGAAACAATTGAAAGCAATTAATAATTGAAACTTGGAATGTATGAATGTATAAATATAAGAAAATGAGAAGTTGTTAAAAATGAAATGGAATACATAAAGATCAATATTCTGGGGTTAGTGAAAAATCATATGATTTATTATGCTGGGAATGACAGATTTTAGGGAAATGGCATTGCATCCATCCCCAAAAAGGACATATTAAGATCTAACTTGAAGTATTGTGGTGTTAGGAACCTTAATAAATACAACTGGTATTCAAATTTATGCAAGAAAATCAAGGCTAATTATGCATAAATTAAAGTATTCTACTACCAACATCAGTTTTAAATTGTAAAAACATAAGGAATATGCAATGATGACTATTGTCCATTGGAATGCAAAAGTTGGAAACATGAACGAGAGAAGAAATCTGAAAATAAAGGGAAACTATCAAACAAAAAATCCTGCAGAGGATAGTGTGGTAAATTATGTGATCTATGTCTAATGACAGGGACCTTTCTCGGTACTGTTATTGGAAGGCTTCATTGACTTTAAAGCAAATTTTCTTTAAGACTTCCTTAATGGAAACACTTTTTATAATTCTGTTATCACCACTGAGCAATAGGAATTCCACACAACACTGAAGTAAACTAGAGGGGATTTCTCACTGTGCTAATCATGGATGTGGCTGAAGAATTGATGCAATTATTACTCATTTCATTTTTTAAATTGGGGGCTTGCATACATCTTATCACAATCCACATATCCTTCCATTGTGTAATGCACAATTGTGCAGTTGTTGCTATCATCAGTCTCAAAACATTTGCTCTCTACTTGAGCCCTTGGCATCAGCTTCACATTTTTGCCCCTCACGCCTTACCCCTCCCTTGTGAACCCCTGATAATTTATATATTATTATTCTTTTGCTATGTCTTATATTGTACAACATCTTCCTTCACCCACTTTTCTGTTGTCCATCCCCCAGGGAGGAGGGTAAATGTAGATCCTTGTAATCAGTTCCCCCTTTCTATTCCACCCTTCTGCCACTCTCCCGGTCGGGGTCATCTGTCCTGAATTCCCTGTTTCCAGTTCCTATCTGTACCAGTGCACATCCTCGAGTCCAGCAGAATTTGTAACGTAGAATTGGGATCATGATGGGGGTTGGGAGAAGGGGAGGCAGCATTTATGAACTAGAGGAAAATTGTGTGTTTCATTGTTGCTACACTCCACCCTGATCTCTCATCTCCTCCCCACAACCCCTCTGCAAGGGGATGTCCAGTTGCCTACAGATGGGTCCAGGACCCAGGACCCAGTCTGCACTCCCCTTCATTCACAATGATTTTATTTATTTATTTTTTTGTTACTTGACACCTCATACCTGATCCCTTCAAAACCTCGTGATCACACAAGCTGATGTGCTGCTTCCATGTGGGCTTTGTTGCTTCTCAGCCAGGTGGCTGCTTGTTTATTTTTAAGCCTTTAAAACTGCAGATGCTATATCTTTTGATAGGCTGGCACTATCAGCTTTCTTCACCACATTTGCTTATTTAGATTTGGTGCAATTATTAATGAAAATGAGTGTACAAAGACCTAAGAAACCCATAGTAGTTTCCATTTTTGTTGTAACCAATAACCACAAGCTTAGTGCTGAAGATATAATGTGTTACAGTAAGATTTAAAATAGCATATATTTTATAATTCTGGATATAAAAAATTGCCAATGAGCCACAGCATACCAAAACCATGGTCTCAGTCCAGCAAGATTCTCCCTCCTCCCCTCAAATACCAAAAGATTTCATTTATTTTATTTTTATTATATTTTCATTGGAATATACTTCACATATTGTGCAATATAGTCCTTAGGGAGGGTCTAGAAAATAATTGATTTTCCTGCTTTTTCTTGTTACCTGCATTTCCTATGACACTTTCTGTCAAATATTCCTTGGACTTTGTTCTACCTTTTTCTTCCAATTCTAATGATGTTTGTAATTATATTGGGCACATCCATACAATTCAGTGTACTTTTCCTATATTATGATAATGTGATTAGCAACTTCCAGTTTAGCAACTACCTTCCAGTTTAGTTTCCTCTTTCCATGTAACATAACATGTTCACTGCTTCTTCAGGCATTTTATTCTGCATAGTCAAGTATGGAAACTAATGGTTAAGTAGGATGACCTATTATTTCCTACCTGCTTGTAGAGACAAAAATCATTTGCAAAAGTGAGGAGGACTCTTATAAAAAATTAAGAGGTAACGACTGCACAGATATAATGTAGGAACCAGGAGAATGGCAGAGACAGAGCTGAGGATGCAAATACACAGGGACAAATGGGAAAATTTGTACACAGTATTAGAAAAAGATCAGATTCATGGCAAATGAATTCTTTGAAATAACATCAAGGTCAATCGAAGGTTAATTATTGAAGCTTTTCATATTAGTTTTCCATATAAAAATTTTGCTTCATGATTGCTAGGAAATTATATTATTCAAGATGTCACCTATGGTTCAGTCTACAATAATTGAGTTCTTTGAGATTTTTACCTATGTTAAAATTTGTGTCTTACCAGAATTTTAATTTGAGACCCCCAAAAAGGAGTGTTAAAATTTTCACAGAGAAAGACTGAGACATCTTTTTACAGTACTTTTCAAGACTCCCTGTAATTATTCCCCTTAATTATGGGGGCTAACCCACCATAATTATGAGGAGGCTCAAACCTGCAATTCTGACTCTCTCAGATGAGTGTAGGGGTATGGGGGAAGCTTCAGTTTCCATTTGAGAGCTAGATCTCTGAAAATGATTGTGGTTTCATGTTATTATCAAAAAGTTATGAAAAAAAAATCCCACTGGCTACAAAATAGGATCTGAAAGTAGCAAAAGCAGTAAAAGTAGATATATTCTGGAGAGTGTATATCATTAAATTAGTAAACATCTTAATTACATGTCTTTTAAATTTGTAATACATGAGATATCGCATGTCTGGCTTCACTGCTTCCTAATAATAGAAGCAGTCAAATGGATTTTTTTACACTTTATATTCTGATTTTTTTTTGTCGTCCGTGAGATAATGGTAGATGAGCATATAAAGTCAGCTGGGATGTGAAATATCTGAAAGCACTCAATTTTGATATATAAATATTTGGAATTTGCATCAAAAGCTGAGAAGATCCAAGTTGATTGTGATAATCTTTTAAAAAGCTCCTGGTGTAGCATATACTCTCTCTGATATCCCTAAATTGTTAGTTCTCCTGTGAACTGCTGTGCTTATAATTTGGCATCACTTTGATCTTATACTTCAACAATGGAAGTGAGACTGTTCAATATGTTGTGTCCTCGGGTCATTGACCTCAATAGAATATTTTTCCTGCAATTTATTTATTCATTCCGTCTTTAAGATTAGTAATTAAAAGACATAACATTCTGATTTCAAAATTCTCCCACATTTTATCTCTGAATTTATTTGCACAAAAGTCCACAGAATAACTTTGCTTTTCCCTTTTCCCCTGTCAACAAGTATGTCTATATTTATTAGCACCTACAGTCCCTATTTCATGGATCCCTGGTTGCATAGTTCTTAGATGTTGGACTGTGGTCATTAGGTCAGCAGTTTGAAACCACCATATGCTCTTTGGGAGAAAGATACCCTGTCTCCTCCCGCAAACAGTTACAATCTAGGAAGCTGTTAGGGGTCAGCTCCACTCTCCACTCTCATAAGGGTGTTGTAAGTTGGCGTCAACTCAAGGCAATAAGAGGGTCTATATTTCAATAAAGGTTTGATACTCTCTACAATTGCTTATCCTTCTTTGTCCAATGTGTCCAGCCAAATCCCATCAGCGAATAAGCTCAACCACTTGTTCTTTCTGTGAGTGCAGTAAAATGCTGTAAGAAAGTCTTAAAACTAGCAACAGGATCACAAAGCTCAAATATACCCAAATACTGTAAAAAATAGTATTGATCGTTTACAAATCACTTATAAATTTTTATTTACAGTATCAAAACTTCTAAATATCGACCGTGTATTTTCAATTAGCATCCTAATATATCTTAATTGTCATATATTATATATAGACATCCCAAAGATACATTTAAATATCTTTGAAGTCATGATTATTCCCATAATTGGTTCATTTTCAGTGTAATCGGCATTAAGATTGAGACAATAAGTTAAGAAATTATTTGTGATATTTCTTTCTCTTTAACTACATTCTAGGGATTGTCACCGATAATTGACTTTATCTCCTAAATATTACTGAGATCAATCTCTTCCCCACCTCCATTGCCCTTGTCTGGTTTCATATTGTGTTTGCATATACCTACTGTGAACATTACTGTTAGATGTCGCAAGTTGGTTCTCATAATGATGCTACGGAAAACAGAACAAAACTCTGACCAGTCCTGTGCCATGTTCACGATCTTATCTAATCGCGTCCATTGTTGAAGCCACTGCATCAATTCCACTCACTCAAGGTATTCTTCTTTTTGTTATCCCTCCAATTGACCAACTATAATGCTTTTCTCCAAGAACTAGTCATGCCTAATGGCATGTCCAAATATGGAGAAGAAAGTCTTACCAACCTGTCTCTAATGAGCTTTCAAACAACACAAGCTTGTTTGCTGAAGTAAGGAGGGTATAAAGTCCTTGCTGATGAAGATCAAAGATCGCAGCCTTCGGTATGGGTTATACCCAAACCCCCACAAGTGGACCAATAGGTAATATGTGGATAAACAGAGAGCCCACAGACGTTGTCAAGGACTGCATCTTGCTTGGATTCAAAATCAATGTTCATGGAAGCAGCTGTCAAGAAGCAAATGCATTGCATTGGGTCAATTTGCTCCACAAGACCTCGTCCAAGAATTGAAAGCAAGCATGATACTTTGAGGACCAAAATGGGCCTGACTCAACCCATAGAATTTTCAGTTGTCTAATATGCCTGTGAAAGTGGGTCACTGGATTAAGAAGACTGAAGAATAATCATACCTTTGAATGATACTGGTAAAGAATATTAAAAACACTATGGACTTCCAAAAGGAAAAAGAAATCTGTCTTGGAAGAAATACAGTCAGAATGCTCTTTAGAGGGGAGTATGGCAAAACGTCATCTCCTTCACTTTGGACAGATTGTCAGCAGATACCAGTCACTGGAGAAGTACATCATGCTTGGTAGCTTAGAAGGTTAGTGAAAAAGAACAACATGCTCAAGGAGATGGACTGACACCGTGGCTACAACAGTGGGTTCCAATCTAAGAACAAGGAGGATGGGTCAGGAATGGGCAATGGTGCTTCCTGTTCTTGCATGCATAGTCACTACTTGTAGGATCTGACTTTGGCCATCTGACAACATTAATAAAATAACTTAAAAGAATCATTTCATCATCTGTCCTACATAGTCATTACCCAATTTTTGCATTCATATGAGATCACTAAAAACCCCTAGTTTGGACAAACACACCCTACTTTTCCAAGCGACATGTTCGTTTGTTTCTTTTTTTTTTTAATGAATCATTGTATTGGGGTCTCATACAACTCTTATCTCAATGCATACATCCATTCATTGTGTCAAGCACATTTGTACATATGTTGTCATCATTCTCAAAAAAAATTTTTTCTACTTGCGTCCTTGCTATCAGCTCCTCATTTTTCCCTCCCTGATCCACCCTCCATCCTTCATGGACCCTTGATAATTTGTAAATTATTATTATTATTTTCCCATGTCTTACATTGTTTGATGTCTCCCTTCACCCATTTTTCTGTTGTCTCTCCCCCATGGAAGGGGTTATATGTAGATCATTGTGATCAGTTTCCCTTTTCTCTCCTACATCTCCCCTTACCCTCCTGGTATCTCTACTCTCACTTTTGGTGCTGAGGGATTTATTTTTACTGGATTCCCTGAGCTTCCAGCTCTTATCTGTACCAGTGTACATGCTCTGCTCTAGCCATATTTGTAAGGAAGAATTGAGATCATGATCGGGGCTGGGGGTGGGGAGGAGGGAGGAAGTATTAAAGAACTAAAGGAAAGCTGTATGTTTCATTGGTGCTATATTGCACCCTGAGTGGCACATCTGTGGCAACTGGGCATCCCCTTACAGAAAGGCCATGGGGAGGAGAGGATACATTTATTTTTAACACTTTAAAAAGAACTTTTGTAGCAGATTTGATCAAGGTAATGCATTGTTTGCATTCATGGGTGTTGATTGTGGGTCCAAGTAAAATGAAATCCCTGAAAACTTCACTACTCTCTGATTAACATGATGTTACTTATTGGTCAAGTGATGAGAATTTTCACTCTCTGTCTGCTGAGGTGCGATACATACTGAAGGTTCTTCTCTTTAACCTTCATTAATAAGTGCTTCCAGGTTTTTTGATTTTCAGCAAGCATTGTGTATGTTGTTGTTTCAGGCTGTTGAGTTGATTCCAAAAGGATGAAACTCTGCCCAGTCCCAAACCATTCTCAGCAATTATTTTCACGTTTGAGCTTACTATCACAGCCTCTTTGTCAATCTGTCTTGTGGGGACCTTTTCTAGGGGCTAGTCTCTCAAGACAACATGTCCAAAGTACATGGGGGAAAAAAGGCTTATAATCCCTGCCTGTAAGGAGCATTCTGATGAAACTTCTGAAATGATTTGTGCTCAGGTAAATATTTACTAATATGCAAATATACCTAAAAGATGTTTATCAGTGTTTTATTGCAAAAAAATCCCCTCATACAAAAGCATTCGACTTTGGGGTTCCTAAACATTTTAAGATAACATTGAAAAGAATTGGAATACCAGAATACTTACTGCGTTCATGAAGTAACTACACTTCCATGTCCTCTTTTTATGCTGGCTTGTATTGCAGGCAGTTTCCTGTTGGTGTTGTGCTGCAACCATTTTTATGTTCAGCAACAATTTACTTCCATGTTAAATAATAATGTTCGATATTTTCCACCTTCTGTTGGTTTCTTTTTACTGGGAATAACACATGTGGATTTCTCCCATTTGATCGAGCACATTTGTCTTCCACCTTTCTTTATATTGATTAAGGAAAGTTGTTGTATGCTTTTTTGCTTAAACATTTTGATTATTAATACATCTTCTGCAGATTTGCTTTTACATAAAATCTTCAAGGGCACTTTGAATTTATTTCTTTAGTATCATTAGTTTTTAATCATATGCTACATTCTGAAATGGTTAAGGTTGACTAATTCCTTTTAGTACACTAATTCTGTATATTCTTTTCAAAAGTTTTTATGCTCCATTCAATGTTTTGTCCCATTTATCATTCAATATTGCAATCTAAGCCTTGGATCCTTTTCTTCCATAATTTCTTCTTAAGAAATGCCAAGTGAGTTGTCTTTTGGTTTTCGGATTCCAGCTCTTTGCACACTTTATTATAGTACTTTATTCTGTTTTCCCTCGGCATCTTTTCAAATCTTTTGTTCAGGTCTTTAATGTTCTCATTTACTCCATTCACTACATTCGTATTCTTTCAGGAGGAAGGTCTGGAGTCTCTTCTAACATACATTTTGGTGTTTACTTCTTTTCCTGTTTTTTAAAAAATAATTCTCTTTCAAGAAACATTTAAAATAGGGATCCATAAAACAGCCAGGTAACCTCAAACAACAAATTTATACAGAAAGCTAAGTAGTAAATTTTAAGCTCAACAGAAGATAAACATAGTGCTGGATGCAAACAAACATAAAATTTAGCATTATTGATGTTATTATAGTTGTTATTGTGAAATCACTGAATTATTGGCTAAGAAATTCATTTGAGGGCTTTTTGTAGTGGTTTTACTTTCTTTTATAGTTGTACATGTGATATTTTGAGGGCTAAAACTTATCGCTTGGTTCTGAGAATTAAAAGTAATATTCAGACAGACAATTGCTATTGTGTCAACTCTGACACATGGCAACACTCTGTTCAGTAAAACAAAACGATGAATGTTTCTGTGCCATCCTGATGATGTCCAGCAGATCTGAAGCCTCTATTGTGTCTATTATGTCCACTCATCTCACCAGGGGTCTCCTTTATGCAAATGGACCCTCTATTAACCAATTATGATGTCTCCTTCCGGCAATTGATATCTCTCAATGGTGTGTACTATATATGTGAGTTCGACAACATGATATGTGAGATTTTCAGAGGCTCATTTTCAAAAATAGATGAATAGGGCTTTCTTCATTATCTCTCTTAATCTGGAAGCGCTGCTAAATCTTGTATATGCTGCTGATATTTGGAATACCTGTGGCATAACTTCTGCCTTCATAGCAACGAGCAAGTTATCATGGTATGACAAACTGACAGAAAAGTGATAGAAAATAATGCACACTCTTAAATGATACCATAAGGACTCCTACTGATGCAACAATTAAAGCTTTTACCAGAAAGATAGGTGGCTTGAATCTATTTCCAGCAACAAGAGGGAAATATATAGCAGTCTATAACAATACAGATTTCTACCCCTTTCTTTTTGTTATTGTTATTTCATTTTTTTTGTTGCTCCTGTTACTGTTTTATCAGTTTTGACTTCTTTTGTTGTTTTATTTGGTTTTGCCTGTTTTTTTTCCTTTTTAATGTATCTGCATGTTTATCTAGATAACCTGATAAATAATTCAAAGATGGAAAGAACAGGACCAATGGTTCCAGGGAAATACAAGAGAAAGGGGGGTAGGAGAAAGGAAGGGGAGGGGCACCAACCCAGGGACAAGGGAACAAGTGAACTAAAATCAATGGAAGGAAGGTCTTAGGATCCCTAGTGAGGCTCAGTCAAGCACAATGTAGCAGCAAGGAATTACTAAACCCAAATGAAGGTCAAACATGATGGTGGATGAGAGGTGAGTAAAAAAGGACATAAAGGAAAGAACCAGGAAGCAAAGCACATTTAGTGAGACCTAAATCCAGGAATGTACATAAGTGTGTGTGTATGTGTATTGAAAGAGTGTTTATATGTGAAGAAATAAGGTTGCAGATGGACATTGGGCCTTGAGTCAAGTACTTCCTTAACATAAGAACACTTTGTTCTAACAATCTGGCATTCTGTGATGCTCACCTTTCCAACATCCTGCTGAAAACAAAATGGGTGCATAGGCAAAAGTGGAGAAGACAGCTGATGGTGCTCGTTTATCAAAAGATAAAGCATCTGGGATCTTAAAGACATCTAGCTCAGAAGGAACAAAACCCATGCGGAAGAAGCGCAGCAGCCTGTGTGATCATTAGATGTCAAAGGGATCAGGTATCGGGCATCCATGAGCCAGAATAAAACCATACCCAAGGTGAATTGCGGGGGCGGGGCATGGAAGGAAACCCAGTGCCCATCTGCAGACAATTAGGTTACCCCTCACAGGGGACTCACAGTGAAGAAATGAGCTAGTCAGGGTGTGATTTATCAGCAACGAAGCACATAACCTTCCTCTAGTTCGTTGGTGCTTCCATCACCTCGATATCATGATCTCAACTCTAATTTACAAATCATATTTGACCAGAACATGCATGTTGCTAGAGATAAGAGACTGGAATACAGGAAATAATCCAGGATAGATAGACCCCTCAGGCCAAGAAGGAGACTATAGGTACCAGTAAGTTTAGGGGAAGGTGGGGGAAGAAAAAAGAAAGGGAGATCCAATCAGATCACAAGGATCAATTTAGAACCCTCTCCCAAGGGGACGAGTAATGAAAAAGTGGGTGTGGGGCACTGGAGGCTGATGAAAGATACTAAAAAAATAATCTATAACTAATCAAGGGTTCATGAGTGAGAATGAGCATGGGGGGGGGGTTAAAATGGGGAGCTGATATCATGGGCTCAAGTGGGAAGAGAATGCTTTGAAAATGATGGTGGTGGCATATGTACAAATGTGCTTGGCACACTGGAGGTATGTATGGATTTTGTTGAGATGTACGAACCCCCAGTAAAAGTATTAAAAACTATTTTGAGCCTTTAGGACTTAATATGATAGTTTATGTCCTATGAGTTTCTGTAAGTAAAAATCACCTCAATGGCAGTGGATTTATATAAGATGTTTATATTTATACAATGTATATACCTATCAATTTGACTATATGTATTTTTTGTTTCCATACTGAACTGTGTCATCCTGATTATTTAGTTGTCATATTTTTAAGCAAGGTTTTACTGAGAAAGTCTGGAGACCAAGGGAATTTAAAGACTCGGTTCTTGTTTCAGCAGTGCAAAAGCTAAGTGTTGGTTTGCTAACTGGAAGGTGTTGGCAACCACTCACTCACTGGTTATTCAGGAGGAGAAAAGACCTGAAGAGCAGCTCCTGTAAAGAGGACAGCCTCAGAAACCCTTCAGGGTAGGTCTCCTCTTTCCCATACCTTTGCTATGAGTTTTAAATTGACTCACTAGCATGAGTCAATAGAAAATGGCCTCCAAAGATAAACAATGGGTTTCAGAAAAATAGGCTGTGATCAAGAACTAAAAGAATATTTCATTTCCAAGTGAGTGGTGCAGTAATTCAGAAATGGGAGCAATTAGTGATCCCTTAGATTTTCTGTTAGTAATACCTTCAGTTCCTTTTTTGTCCTCAAATTCCTTTGAGGAATGCAGGTCTCAGAAAAAAGTGAAATGCAGGTCTCAGAATAAAGTGAGAGAAGTATATCTTGTGTAGTTTGTATTTAAGCAAAACCATAATGTAATTCCCCAAAGCAAATCTTTAAAAATTTAGATTTATATGTTGCACATAAGAAAATTGCAGGGGAAAAACTTTTTCAATTAATAAGTATGCACAAATAAAGGTAGATTCTCTGAATGCTGTTCTTACAGATAAAATCGGAACACATCCTTAAAAATAGCCTTAGAGTCAAATTTTGATAAAAAATAAAATTCATGCAAATACTTTAATATTCACCTAACTAAGGGGCAGTAACTCTGATTCAGATGTCTTGGGATACAGGAAAACATATCATGTTTGACTAAAAAATGTTAATGTAAAAAGAATGGATTTAGTTAAGCAGGTCACTAAATGGAGAATGTGGTAAAAGGCCTTCAAATTAAAACTTTAAATAAGATTTAGTATACCCCCCCAAATGTTTTTTTCAATTTTATGTACTTAAATTTTGTTACAAAACAACTTTTTCATCTTCCATTACACTTAATACAATTGTCAGATATGCAATTCCATTCTTGGAGATGTTTTTCAAACTCATATGCTTGCATGGGTGACAACACCCACCTCATTTCTTTCTTCACTACTTCTACATCTTCAAATCACCTTCTTTATTTGTAGAAATAAAAAGAAATTTCATGGAGTGAAGTCAGATGGGTAAGGTGCGTGGGGCAAGAGAGACATGTTGCTTTCTGCCCCACACTGGCATACTGAGATGACTGCATAAGTAGGTGCATTGTTTTGATGGAATAACCAACCCCCATATGGCCACACACAATTTGTCCGCTGTTATGCAATCTTTTCAGAATCTCTAAATAGAAAGCTTGGTTAACAGTCTGACCTAATGGAGTGAATTCCAAATGCACTACAGGTCGGTATTTTTGTTCATGCAGGAACTTGACAGAAATCCATAACAAGATTTGCTATCAATCAACATTTCACCTTTTTTGAAATGAGAAAACCATTGATACTCTTTTGAGTTTTCCCCAGCACACTGTCCAAGTAAGCTATGTTCAACATCTCAACAGTTCCTGTGATATTTTTCCTGGACAGAAAACAAAATTCTCCAATGACACTTTGTTCTCTTAACTCGACAATCCCCCCAAGTGATTTTCTATTGATACTGCTTTTATGAAAAGATTCACTGTGACTAGAGAGAACCTTTCCAGGTGCTTAAGAATTAATAAAAAAGAATGAAAGTATTGTGGACTACCAGAAGACCAAACATCTGCTTTGGAAGAAGTACAGCCAAAATGTCCTTTACATGGTAGGATGATGAGGCTTTATCACACGTAGGTTGACCATGTATTTAGGGGAGACGGATGCCTGGACAAGGGCAACATCCTTGATAAAGTAGAAGGTTCGGGCAAAAGAGGATGGACTGAAAAGGTATCAGCAGCAGTGGGCTTATGCATAACAGTAGTTGGGAGGATGGTCCATGGTGCACTAGCTCAGAGGGAGTTGCTCCATGTTTGTTTAATGGGAAACATGCAGGCTACAAAAGTTCTGCCCAGTGGAGCACTTTTCCATTTTTTGTGAGTTTTTTTTGGGGGGGGGGGTGTGTGATCCCCTAGTATCTTGTGCTGTAAAATAAAATATACCTATGAGTCACAATGTGCTGAGTCTATGTCTTTCTGAGTTTTATATATCTGAGAATTAGGGGATTCGAATTTATTCCTATTAGTTTACTCCATCCTAGTATAATAACTAAAGCAAACCAGTTCAGGACAAATGAATGAATGAGCAACATTTTTCCAATTACTGGTTTCTCTGCTGTGTTTGACAGTAACTTGAATGACTACATAGAAGATACATTAGTGGGCTGAGCCCCGGTGGCGTAGTGGTTGTGCGCAGGACTGCAGCCCACTGGGACGGAGGTTCAATTCCAGCAGTGGGGCTTGGCCTCCTACTCCCACCACAGGGGAGCAGTGATGCCCCCCCCAAAAAAGAAGGTACATTAGTTTTCCCCCCCTATTAATCATGTTTTCTATAACTCCATAGTATAATTAGAATTGATACTATTTTATTCATTTTACAGAAAAAATAGAACACAAGACTAACTTAACAGATGTTAAATGAGATGGACAGAGCCTCTTAGTTAAAAAAATAAACAGCATTGATTAAATTAGACTTTTTATATAGTTTTTATATATGCATACCAATTTGTTCTGACAGTAGGTCTATTGTGATTTCTAATTAAACAACTATTTTTTGTCTTATTTTACAAGGAAGCACATGATATAATATACAATACCAGGATTTTCAGGACTTTATGAGTTACATTAATGGAATACTTACCACTGACTCTTGGAGAAAACAGAATGGTTACAATTTTGAAGCTATGTTGTATTTCTGTGGGTCTCATGATTTTTGATAGCTGTGCATATATTTCTTTAACAAACTATTGTTAATGTCCTAGCAGGTTAAGTGACATGTTTACATAAGCAAGCTAGTATGAGGCAAGACTTATTTCAAGCTTAAGTTCTCTTAAACCACATTCATCTAAGAACAATAATAATTTATAGAGTATTGAGGGTTGGTGGGTAGGGGAGAGCAGGGGAAGTAGGGAAAGGATGGAAAAGTCGATATCAAGGGCTCAAGGGGAAAGGTGGATGTTTGGAGAATGATAAAAGCAGTGGGCATGTGAAGGTGCTTGGCACAGTATGTTTATTTATGTATTGTGAAAAATGTTGTATGAGCACTCAATAAAATGACTTTTAATTAAAAAAAACACCAAAAAAAGGGGATAGTGAAGTCTTATGATTCCAGACACCCACCAAGATTGAAGGGAAAGATTGTGATAAGTAAAAGCAACTTTTTTGAGTCTCATTTCTTTCAAAGAGTGTGTCAATAGCTTATGTATAATTCATTTAAAGCAAGACTTTGAACTTTTTAAATTTATGATCTATGCCTTCAAGGAATTAAGATCAATATGATAACCAAGTGATTCATCTCCTTACATATTACTCACTTGTAACTATCACTTGGAGGAAAACATTAGCTCATTAATTTTTTTCCAAGAGCGCATCGGCACTCCATGTTAAAACATCCTTCTGGTTCGCTACTTCCATTCCTCCTGGTACCACTACTTCCATTCAAAATATTTTAAGATGGAATAGTACTAGCCTATGTAGGGTAGATATATTAAATTTTCCAAAAAAGAGGCTATTTAAGCTATTGAGAAAAATAATAATTTTCAATAAGGAACCAATGTGAATAAATATAAAAAGTTTGCGTTTTCTTGACAGCAATGATTGGCATACTCTTCAAAATAATTTTTGTGAAAACATTCTTTTCAAGGTTTTTAGTGTTTTCTGTTTAATTGTCAAAAAGTTGGGGAAGAAGAAATAAACAGAACAGAACCAAAGGAAAAAATTTAAAAACTTTCATTTTGTTACATCGGTTTGATTAATAATAAATACTAAGTAAAAATAAAATTAATAACAATAGTGTTTGAGAAGTAAAATTGGATAATATATTCCCAATGAAGACTGATTGTGTATTTCATTATCACTGAAAGCATTTGGAAATGGTTTTTGAGAAGTTCATAAGGGTCTAGGGTAAAATACTTTATTATATTACATTTAGAGCAATTTGCATTAAATTATCACAGGGGAATTATTCTAAAAACATTCTTTTTTGGTGATTACTTTTAATTTGTGTCAAGAAAATTGTGGTTAAGAATGTCAAGGTTATTTTTCCTTCTGATTAAGCACAGTTAAAATAACTGAGTGGTTAAAGAGGTACTGGCGGACATTTTCCTGCAAGCAGGGTTATCTAACTTCTCAAGGCTCATATAATTACATATATTTTAACATATTAATGTCAACTGTATCTTTTTTGGATCATCCATGGTTTTAAGTTCCTTTCCTTTAGGAAAATGTTTCCATTTGTAGCATCAAGTAGTCTCTTTTTAGCAATCAATATGAAACAGTCACGACACTGAAAAGTGCTGATGAATGAAGTAGCACAACTTGAAATGTGCCACCAGAAACCATCAACTGTCTTCCTCTTTGTAGACAGGAAAATGTTTGGAGCCAATCAAGGATCCTGTGGCATTATGCACATTGATTGCAGCTGGGGAAGTTGCCAAGCTGAACATCTGCCCCTGATAAAAAACGAAAAGGGCAGTTGGTAAATGAAATGATACCAATAAATCTCAATGCTAAAGCAATGATCCGATGTCTCTGAGGAATCTCACAAAGAGTAGAAACAGATTCTCCTTGCACTTAGATGTTTAACATGTTGAATGCTGAAATCAGCTATTTAGGATAGTCCCTGAATATTTCTTGCTTTAAAAAGACGGTACATAGCACGTCTTAATTTTTTTTTAATAATAGGGAGATAGAGACAAAGCATCTGAGGCCTAGGGCAAAACTGACAGGATTTGTTGTTCTTAGACAAAGATACAGTCAGTTACTAAGAGCCTTGAGGTCATTTCTATTAAAGGTCCATTTTATTGGGGGCTCTTACAGCTCTTATCACAACCCATACTTCAATTTTATGAAGTGTATTTGTACATATGCTGTCATCATTATTTTCTAAACATCTGCTTTCTATTGAACCCTTAGTATCAACTGTTCTTTTTCCTCTCCTCCCCTCCCTCATAAGCCCTTGACAAATTGTAAACTACTATTATTATTTTCATATCTTACACTGATACTGCTTCCCTTCAATAGGGTTTTGTTTGTTCACCCAACTAGGGGTGGGATGGAGTGGAGTATTATGTGCTGATCATTACAATAAGTTCCCTCTGCCTCCCCTCTTTTTCCCACCTTCCCCCTTCCCTTCAGGTATTGCTACTCCCATTTCTGTTGCTGGATTTCGTGTTTCCTGAGTTCTTATCTCTTACCTGCACCTGTACACATGCTCTAGTCTAGCCTGCAGTGAAAGGCAGGACTAGGGTCATGATGGTGGGATGGTATAAGGAAACCTCACGGAACCAGTAATATGTGTGTTTCATCAGTGCTATACTGTATCCTGGTTGGCTCATCTCTTTCTTGTGATCCTTTTGTGAGGGGATGTCCCATTATCTACAGATGGCTTTGGGGTCTTGGCTCACATCCCTTCATTCTCAACAATATGACTTGTCGGTTTATTTGTTTGTTTGCTTGTATTTTTGTTTTGGATCTTCTGATGCATGTTACCTGAACTCTTTGACACCTCATGATCAAATAGGCTGATGTGCTTCTTCATGCGGATTTGTTGTTTCTCTGCTAGATGGTTGTTTGCTTATATACAATAGACATGGGAAGCAAGCTTGAGGAGAAAGAAATGGGACCAATGTTCCCAGAGGGACTTGGAGGGAGGAGGAGGAAGGGAAGGAAGTAGTGAGTAAACAACATTATAGACAGGGGAGTAAGTAGGAGATGAAAATCAACAACGAGGAGGATGTAGAGATCTTGGGGGTGTCAGAGCAACAGCAATCTAGTTGAGAGGAATTACTGAGGCAGAAGAAAGATAAGCATGATATGATGGTGGGGCTGGAGGAAGTTAAAAGGAAATAGAGAAAATGTCTAGGACACAAAGGTATGGATAAAAGTATAAACATAGGTGTATACATGTGTAAATACATTAATTCATAAAAATAGAAGTATTGACCTATGCATATATACTTATAAGGCAATACACTGAGGTAGTATACAGACTTGGGGCCTCTGCTTATGCTCTCCCTCAATCCAAAAATATTTTGCTCTAACAACCTGGCATTGCATGATGCTCATACGCCTGGCACAATTACTGAAGACAAAGCACAAGCAAATGGGGTGAAGAAAACAGATGGTGCCTGCCTATCAAAAGCTATAGCATTTGGGGTCTTAAAGAGCTTTGGAATATTGAGAATCCATGTTGTTACCCTTCTTTACTGCTCTCCTCCTCACTCATCCCTCATCTGTTATATTTCAAGATTGTAAAACATATTTCTACTAGGAAATAGCATATCCTGAACTAAGGTGATTTTAACTCATACAGATTTTTTATGCTTGATCAGAATGGGTGCATGGAATTTTCTGCTTGCTTAGACTCTGCCTGCAGCCGTCAGCACTTTGCGGTATGTCCATAGACTTGAATCCTTGGTCTCTGCACTCACCAGCCTGTGATCTTTCTGCTTCCCTTTTATGCATCCTGCACCAGCGTCAGTGTGAGTCTGAGAGGGCCCTGGATTACACTGGACTTAAGGAATTGAGTTGGACTGAGATGCAATGGCTTCTTGATATACCATTGCTTCCTGATATAAAGCTCGCTTTTATATATATATATATATATATATATATATATATATATCAAGGTCACTGATGTTTTTCCTGTAGACTCCCTTACCTGATACAGCAATGTTTGTTCCCAGCTATTCTCTCTATCAACCTGTTTGACCATCTTTGCTCCATGTGGCATTTTCCCATAGTTTAAACTGAATCCAAACAAGCTGGGCTTTTGCTTCCATATGACTCTGTTCAATGGTCACATTAGAAAGCTGACTCAGCTGTCTCTCTTCAGCATTGAATATAGAAAAAATTGAATACAAAGATTAAATTTAATTTAAACACTTGGAGAATAGTATCTGTTCTGTACTTCCAGGAGCCAAGCCAATTAGTCTATAACTAATCATAAGAAATTTTATTAAATTAAATAATTAAGAATAGACAATATCTGAGCAAGAAAATTAATTCTGTGAAATGGTTTTGTAGGAACCCTTTCTACAAGGTCCTTCCTTGTATTAAGTCATTACTCAGCAACTATTTCTAGTTTGTACTTTCATTATTTCTCACATACAAGCTAGAAAATTAAATTTAGTCTCCTTTCAATCCACTTTAAAAGTCAAACTATACTTCATGAAGCTGTGTGTGCATGTCAGCTAAAATCAGTGTAATGATTGCAACAATCACATTTTACTAACTCCCTTTCTTTGGAAATGACATGGCATTCAAATATTCATTGACTAATGCAGTGGTTTGGGTCAGGCACACCTTAGTCTTCAGTGTAATTTTCCTGTTTTTCAGTACTTGAAAGAGGTCTTGGGAAGCAGTTTTATTCAATGCAAGCATCGTTTAATTTTTTGACAGCTGCTTTCATAAGCATTGATTGTGGATCCAAACAAGCAAAAACAATGGACAACTTTCACCCTTTCTCCATTTTTCATAATGTTATCTATTGGCCCAACTGTGAAAATTTTTGTCTTCTTGACACTGCGTTGTAATCCATACTAAAGACTGTATTCCTTGATCGTCATTTGCAAGTTGTCCTCTCAGCAAGCAAAGTTGTGCTATCTGCTTTTTTTAAGGTTGTTGATAACTCTTACTCCAATCCTCATACCACATTCTTCTTCAGATAATCCACGTTCTCTAATGATTTGCTCAGCATACAGATTCAATAAGTATGGTGAGATGTTCCAGCCCTGACACACACCTTTCTTGATTTTAAACCATGCCGTATTCCCTTCTTCTGTCAGCACAACTGCCCTTTGAGCCCTGTGCAAGTTCTGCATGAGGACAATGAAGCATTCTGGAATTTACTTTCTTCTCAAGGCTATCCATAATGTATTATGATTCACCCAATCAAATGCTTTTGCATAGTCAAAAACCACAGATGAACATCTTTGAACAAATCGTCAAGAGAAATCAATTCTTGTAGAAGTACATCATTGGTAAAGTAGAGGGACAACAAAAAAGAGAGATATCCTCAACAATTTGGATTGACACGGCAAATACAGCAATGGACTCATGCATGTGAGAATGATGTGAGAGAACCAGGTGGTGTTTCTTTCTGCTGTGTATATGGGTTAGTCCTGACAGGATGGCCTCAACAGCAACAGTGATGCAACACACACATGTTTACCAAGTGTCTAAAAGATACCAGACTCTAATATATATATATATATATATATGTATATGTATATGTGTGTATACACACCTTAAACTTTCAAGGAAGTGGAAAAGCTGCTGAAAAAGTATAAACGCATTTATTATAACAAATAAATGGAAGGGCTGAGAGTGGACATGTGTTTACATTCACTTTAACACCTTTTTGTTACATGGTATTCTATGTAACAGCTC
Source organism: Nesogale talazaci (assembly GCA_004026705.1). NCBI lineage: Eukaryota > Metazoa > Chordata > Mammalia > Afrosoricida > Tenrecidae > Nesogale > Nesogale talazaci. Next base: position 59,244 of record PVJH01001547.1, on the reverse strand, counting down.
CAAAGATAAGAAATAAGATGCGGTTTATAACTTCGATGGTCAGCTACACCAAGTCAAACTCCATAAATTCCACAAATGTGTGCCAACCATATCTATGGTTTTCAATACTTTTATGTGTTAGAATAATTTCCCACTAGCCCTTTCTTGCTCCTATTCTGCTTTTTAAAATCCTGTATTTTTCCTTTAGATTGCTGAAAATGAGGCTTAGTAATTCCAAGGACTTCAGCACAGTTTTTCCCTTCCCTGTCCATGCCTGGTTAAAGATGTTAGTTGGTGGTGATGTTGGATACAGATGATTTGTTTCTCACTTTTTGCAGACTTATATATCGCAGAAACACTGTCTGCGGTGCCATCTCCACAATTATTGTTATGCTTGACTGGCCACTGTATGAATCTATCTTATTGGAGCCTCTCTTTTTCACTGGTCCACTGCCTTGCCAAGCATGATATGATATCCTTTTCCAGGGATTGGCCTCCAAGGTACATGAGCCGAAGTCCTGATCCTGGATTATAAAGAGCATCTGACTCTTCTCCTCTTAAGACAGATTTATTTGTACTTCTGAAGTTCATGATATTTTCAATATTCTTCATCCAATACCATATACAAATACATCGATTATTTTGCAATGTCATTATCCATTGTCCAACTTACATATACATGTGAGGCAATTGGAAATACCACAGCTTAGGGCAGGGGCAGCTAAAGCTTTAAAGTATCACCCTTGCTCTCCTGCGTTTCAAAGAAGTTTGCGGAATTGTCCATTGTAATCTGTTCTTTGATTTTTTTTTGACAAGGACTTCCATGAGCATTTTTGTAAGCCCAAGCAAAATGAAATTATTGATAATTTCAATCTTTTCTCCATTTGTCATGATGTCTGTTGTTCCAGTTATGAGGATTTTGATTTTTTTTACACTGAGTTGTAATACTTACTGAAGTTTGCACTCTTTGACACCTCCTTCAACAAAGGAGGTATAAATTCATTGTCATTGAATCTATTATAGCTCATAGTGATCCAATAAGAAATAATTCTTTATTGAAGTAGAAATTCTGACCTTTCTGACATGGTGGGTTTGAACTGCTGTCCTTGCAATTAGGCCCATTGTGTAATGCACTACATTAAGCGTTTAAAAAATCTAATGCTGTCAAACGCAGACACTCTTTTTTCTGAGTCAAAAATCTAGAACTCACAGACTAACAGTGAAGCAGAAAATTTTAGTGATGACCCAGAAAATTCAGTAGCTACTTTAACCATGTCTGAATAGTAGTGGGAGTGAGTATCCAATAGTTTAATGGATGAAGAATAAAATCGTCTATGTGACTGATGACAACAATCTATCTCCTTTCCACAAGACTTGAGTCAGCTAGTGAAAATGAGTCATCCTTGGAATCCTGGTAATAGGCTGTTTCTCCTGTTATTGAAGGCAAGGATCCTTTACTTGTTGTCTGTTCTCTGTTTAGTGAAAGGCCTCTGAACTGCTTACTCACAATTGGTATTGCTTTTTTGGGCTTCCATTTCTTTTTATTAACATGAAGAAAACTTTTTTCATTACTCATTTATAGAGAATTGAAAAAAACTTAACAGGCAGACATAATTAACAATAACAGCCTCAATAATCCAGGAATTAAAAACAATAATTCAAATTGGAGTCTACTCCAATTTTTGTATTGCACAAAACTTTATGTAAAGACTTACACAAAGAATATTCAAGGAATTTTATATTTGCCTCAGAGAATATTTTAAAGATTCACTTGTGCATTCAGTCATGGCTTCTACAATGTGTTATTAAATTTTATTCTTTCATTGAACCTTGGTGTATATTTACTAGATCTTGACATTGTAATTAAAATTCTTGGAATTCCAGGACTAAGTTCCAGAGAATTCCTTGTTTTAGCCTGAGTGTTTTCACATTATTGATATATTTAAACTAAATAGTAATATGCTACCATGCTAAAAAGTTTAATTTTAATTTTTCTCCCAATTCCCCTTCTCTATCCATGCTCATCAATTTTATTAGCCTTCTCATTTTTAGAAGAGGAAATGTCTCTACTGACTTCTCTTACTTTGAGTTTATTCTCTTTCTTCCCAGACCCTACCTCCATTTGTAAGACCATATGCATATTCTTCTGTGATGAAACTTTTAATCCATTAATCATCTCAGTAATTCATTTTTGATTCATCACACTTAAGCACACTTAATCTCATTGATAACAACTCATCTTCTATGAAACATTTAGAATACACGTCAGGTTGATGGGGACAGGATGAATAGAACCCAGTTTTAGCGGAAGTTCTCTGTGTGTTATACAGGCAAGACTTCCTTCTATTCAGAAAATGTGTTTATTCGTGAGACAGCAACAGTAAATTGAATCGGGTCCATGACTTTCCCCTGATCTGTGCAACACAAATTTCTATGATGTCCTGACAGCTTAGCTGTTTGAATTGCATTGTTGGTTAAGGGATTTTAATTTTGTGATAAATACTCTCAATAGAGCTGTACCACAGACAAGAAAATAAGAAGGGTGTAGAGATAGTTAGACTATAAACTGAATTAGTGTTTTCATTTGTTTTTCTGGAACTACAAAATTTTACTGCTTAGTAGACAATAAAACACCAAAAGGAACAATTTTACCCATAAGCTACATTATCCTGTTTCTTCTGGGCTACAGAAAAAATGTTATTCAACTGAATGAAAGAAGAAAACGAAATTTGTTACATTCCTTGTTAGCATCTGAAGGAAACCTGGTGGCTTAGTAGTTAGCCCTTGGGCTATGATCTGCATGATCAGCTGTTGGAAATCACCAGCAGCTCTTACAAGAGAAGGGCAGGCCTTCCTGCTCCTGGCATCAGGTGCTGGCAGTCTTGGAAACCCACACGGGGTTCTCTGCGAGTCTATGTGGACTCAACCGCAGTGAGTTTGGTTGTTAGCAAATCAGTCATCCCCAATTTGGAAAATGACCTTGTAATGTATTGATTCAATAAGAACAAAAGCATGGGAGAAAATATTCATTAGTTGTTCATACGAAAATGTTCATTAGAAAAAAGTAAGAATAGGCTGAGCTCTGGTGGTGTAGTGGTTGTGTGCGGGACTGCGGCCACTTGGGTTTGGTGGTTCAAATTCAGCAGCAGCTCTCCAGGAGCAAGGCTGAGCCTCCCACTCCCACCAGAGGGCAGTGATGCCCCCCTAAGAAAAGAAAAGAGTAAATACAGAACCTTCCATTGAAAAAGATAGTAACAGAGGATATTATTAACTTTCTATTTCATCTGTTTAACAAATAAATCTTAAACATCTACTCTTTGCCAAGTACTGGGTTTGTGAATGTCATGATAAAAGAAATTTTTTTTCTTGTGGCAGTCATGTGCTTATGTTAATTTTATGATTGAAATGTAGGGGTGAAGTCTAGCCCGTTAATCTAGAAATAGCCATTGAGTAGCCAATGAGGCCTCTATGTGGGCATGGCTATCTCCTGAGACTTCTGGGAAATCTCGCAATATTTCCCTCGTGAAGATGAGAAGCTATTGGTTGCAAGTTAGTCTTAGAAATGATTAATCATGGACAAGACAAGATGGCAGCGTCCAAGAAGCTGGAGGAGTCAGCGGAGAGACCACACGGCTTTGTCCTGTTGGAGTCAGACGTCTGAAGCTGGGGCGGCCACATGGAGACCTCTGCCAGCGATGAGTTTCTTCTGCTGTTGATGGACCCTGAGCCCTGGAAGCGAGGAGCCATGTGGAGACCCCTGCCAGTGCTGGGAATCTGCACACACTGATCTGTGACTTTGTGAGTTGGAAGGAGACTTTATAGACTGATTTTGGGCATATGGGTTAATATTGGACTTATGACTTTGAACTGGACTGGGCTTAATGTCCTGTTCCTCTTGTATATAAACCTTTTCCATATATATATATATATATATATATATATATATATATATATGCATGTCTATGAAATTTGTTCCTCTAGTCTACCCGGACTAACATACTTCTCAAGGGAAAAACCTTCTCAAACCTTACATATTAGCTAGTACTTGTGAGATGATGAATCTGGTAATTACACTAAAACTGTTGAAAAATATTAAAGAGATATACTTCTTGCCCATTTACCTGGTTGAGATATTGCCACAAATTTTTAATAACAGAACCTTAAGTTGTTCTTTACCATCTTCTTAGTTTAAAGGATGTTCTTATTGATTTTTAAAATATACTTCTTTGCTTTATAATTTATTTGTAACACAGGATTAATTATCCAGGATGCTATGAAGTGAGCCTATCCAGTAGAGAAATTGTTCATTTACAACCACCATTATTCTGCAGTCGAGAGAAAGAGAGGGGAAACTCCAGAACACTTCATTTTGCTATGAGTAACTCATATGTGGATCAAGAGACAGATGTTGAAACAGAATAAAAGAATCCTACATGGTTTAAAATATGAAAACTATGCATCATCAATCTTGCTTGCTAAAAGTGAGGAGAGCTTAAAGGACTCACTGATGTATAGCAAAGATTACAGCCTTTAGGATGAATCAATATAAAGAAGTCCCAAATCCTCACAACTAGACCAACAGGTAATATCATGGTAAATGGAGAAAAGCTTAAAGTTGTCAAGGATGTTTGTCTTTCTTGGAAAAAAATCATTGCTCACAGAAGCAGCAGTCAGGATAACAAACAATTTTTTAATGGGAAATCTGCTGCAAAAGACCTCTTTAAAGAAGGATCTTACATTGAGAAATAACATGCATCTGATCCAAGTCTTGGTAGTTTCATGTTCATGTAAAAAGTTGGATTTTGAATAATTATTAGAAACTCCAATAAAAATCAATATATCTGAACTCTGGTACTGCTGAAGAATATTGAAAATACAATGGGCTTTTAAAGGGAAAAACTTATCTGCCTCTGAAAAAAATATGGCTATAGTGTGCTTAAGAGACAAAGATTGTGATAGTCTTACATACTTTGGAAATGCTGACAGGAGAGACCAGTCCATGGAGAAGGACATCATCCTCAGTACAGTGGAGGGGCAGCAAAGAAGGCCCTATTCTCAATAAACTGACTTCTTGCCCTCCTAGGAACAATTGGGAGGATGGAATAAAACACCAAGCATTGTTAGGTTCTGTTATGCAAAGGTTTGTTATGGGTAGGAACTTCTTGATGGCATCTAATACCAACAATTCTTGTCCTTTTTACTTTTTGAAATTTGTTTTAATAACTTTACTAATTCTTGTATGTACCAGGAAAAAGTATATGTGTACATATGTTTTTGTTGTAGCTAAGTGTCATCTAGTCAGCTCTGATCTATACTGACTCTTTGAACAAGAGAAAGAAGCTTTGTCCTGGGACATCCTTACAATTATTGTTATGTGCAAACCCATTTTGTCAAACACTATGTCCATCTACCTCGTTGAGGTTGTTTCTCTTTTAATTGACCATCTTAGAACTTTACCAAACATGATGTAACTTTTTCAGGGACTGGTATTTCCAATAACATGTAAAACATATTCAAAATAGATAAGACCAAGTTTCACCAACTTTGCTTACTGTACAATCATGGTTTCCATGAATGTACATACTTCATAGCAGACTTATTTATTTTTTTGGTATTCTATTTTATATTCCATAGAAAAACATATTTAAAATATTATAGACCTCCAAATGAACACACAAATGTGTCTTGGAATAAGTACAGCCAAATGCTTCTTAGCAGTAGGAATGTGAGACTTAATCTCCTATATTCAGGAGAGACCAGTCTTTAGAAGGAGTCATGATGCTTGGTTAAATAGTTAAAAAGATAGATTAAAATAATAGCTGCAACAATGGTCTTGACATTAAAATAACAGCTGCAATAATCCCTGTCATAACAGGGATTATGGGGATGGCCAAGGATTGGGAAAGGCCCCTTTCTCTTATGTACAGGGTTACTATGAATAGGAACCAACTGTACAGCATAGCCGCAAAAATTATTCACCAATATTGTAATTCAAATTTATTGATTCTTCCAGTTTTCTAATTAAGTGTTCATATTTTGTATGGACATGAGACTGGAGACTACGATTTAGTCAGATGCACCTTAATCCTCAAAGTGACATCTTTGCTCTTTAACAGATTAAAGAAATCTCTTGTAACACATTTGCCCAGTGTAATATATCCTTTGACATATTGACGGTTGCTTCATGAGTATTGACCATGGATCTAAATAAAATGAAATCCTGGACAACTTTAATCTTTAATCTTTAATCTTTAATCTTTTCTCCATTTATCACGATGAGTGCTGATTCCATTGTGATGATTTTGTTTTCTTTCCACTGAATTGCAATCCATAAGACAGGTTGTGTGTTTGTGTATAATTTGTATGTATATAAAATTTCATAAATAGATGCTTAAAAACTCTTGGATTTCAACAATTATGTGTCAACAGGCATATAGCAGCTTGTTAGTGAACCTTCTTCCAAATATGACATTACACTCTATGAAGTCTCTCTTCTTAGATTACTTTCTCATCATACAGACTGAATAAAAAGGAGGAAAGGTATGACTATTTTGCACACTTTTTTCCTGATTTGAAACTATGCAGAGCTCTTGTTCTGTTCAAAACACTAGCTCTTGGCAATGAACAGGTTCTACATGAAAAAAAAATCAACAAAAGTCCAATACCAAGCCCATCCACTGGTACACAATAACCTAGCATAAAAGTGTAAAGATAATTCTCTGTATTTTTATATTGCTCTCTCATGAGTCTTAAAGATGTTGGTATTTTTCACTAGTAATTCTTTTATTGAGTGCTCCTGTAACTCTTATTATAATCCACACATACCCTATTGGATGTCAAACACATTGGTACATCTATTGCTCTCCTCATTCTCAACATATTTGCTTTCTTTTTAAACCCTTGGCATCAGCTTCTCATTTTCCCCCTCCCTCTCTTTTCCTTTCTCCTTCATGAACCCTTGATAATTTATAAATTGTTATTATTTTATCATATCTTACACTTCCTGATGTCTCCGTTCACCTACTTCCCTGTTGTCTATATCCGAGGGAGGAGGTTATATTTAGATCCTTATAATCAGTTCCCCCTTTCTACCCCACCTTCCCTCCACCTGCCTGATATCACCACTCTCACCACTGGTCCTGAAGAGATCATCTGTCCTGGATTCCCTGTGTTTCCAGTTCTTATCTGTTCCAGTGTACATCCTCTGGTCTAGCCGGATTTGTAAAGTAGGATTGGTATCATGATAGTGAAGAAGAGGAAGTATTGAAGAACTAGAATAACATATACCCGAATACCTAAAGGTAAGTCAAAAAGTATTGTTCTTGTGGTTCAAGTTCATACAAGCACAGTTTTATTCCAAAAATAAATGTTTACATATAAGCATTTCTTTGATAAATGATAGGATGCAGGCAAACTCTCTCAATGAAATTTTAATTTTATTTGGGTGCCCTAAAAAAAAAAAGAAATACCTGCAAGCCTCCAGCATGTCTGGGTCTGGAGTGACCCTGTGCATTCCTACAGTGCTTGCAAGAACAATTTTGAAATGGTTTGAGGCCTTGTTCTGCACCATTTCCAGAGCTAGGTTATAGAAATTTCAGACAGGTGGGGACCAGGGGTGGGGGAGAAATACAAAAATGATGCATACCAACGTATTGCATAAAAATCATTTGACTCAAAGAGCTAACTTTTCATTAGTCATTTAAGCAAGATCAAAGTTAATAAAGTCACTGTAACAAATTGTGAGTGAGGATTTATTGTGAATTTAACAATACAATTCAGAAAACAAGGTCCAGTCAAAATAGTGGCTTAGGTGCTGTTTTTTGGAGGGGATTCCCAAAATCATTTGGACAAATTTTCTAGAAAGCATGGAATAATTGTAGGGGCTTACAGTAAAGATTTTTTAACTGATTGCAATGGAGAATAAAGGAAAGGAAAATTGCAATTATATACATATATTTTCACAGACAATCTGCTCATTCTTTGAAGTTAGCAAGGGCAATCCTGGAAGAATTTTGATGGAAATTTTATCCACTGTATTGATTTTGCCCCCTCAGATATTATTGTTTCTAAAATTTAAAGAACATTGTAAAGGGGAAGTTCTTGAGCATTCTATTTTGGCATAGTGTAAATCAAAGAGTGAAGAATTTGGGGGAGGAATTTTAAGGAGATTGCATTATTGCCTTCATAAGTACAAACTTAGATGGAAGATAGGTCAGAAATATCCTCTTCGGTTGCATGAGAAAGAGAACACAGTGATCAATGTATACTCTTTGAATAGAGTCAACCAATGAAGATGAGCTATGTACTCAAAAAATTCACTGCCAATCAACAAACTCTGATACATAGCAATCCTATGAGGACAGAATAGACATACCCCTGCGAGTTTCCAAGACCGGAACTCTTTCTGGTAGTAGAAAGTGTATTAGTTAGGGTAAACTAGAGGAACAATTCATAGACACGCATATGTATATATGGGTACAGTTTATATACAAGAGGAATAGGACATTAAGAAAGCATCCCAACCCAGTGCAGTTCAAAGTCATAAGTCCTATATTAGCCCATATACCCGATACCAGTCTATAGCATCTCCTTCTGACTCACGAAGTGACAGGTCAATGGGTGCAGGCTCCCGGCACTGACAGGGGTCTCCATGTCCCCTCGCTTCCAGGGCTCAGGGTCCATCAACAGTATCCAGTGGTGGTAGAGGCAACTCAGTGCTGGCAGGGCTTTCCACATGGCTTCTCCAGCTTCAGAGGTCTTGTTCCATCAGGGTAAGGCCTTGTGGCTTCTCCTCTGACTCCTCCAGCTCCTGGGACGCTGCCATCTTGTCTTGTCTGTAGTTAGTTGTCTCTGAGACTAACTCCAAAAAATGGGGACATAGCTTCTTATCGCCATGAGGGAAATATCGCGAGATTTCCCAGAAGTCTCAGGAGAAAGCCATGCCCACACAGAGGCCTCATTGACTACTCAGTGGCTATCTCCAGAGTAACAAGCTAGACTCCACCCCGATATCTCAATCCTGAAAGTAACATAGGCATATGACTGCCACAGAAAGTTTCATCTTTCTCCTTTAGAGAAACTGGTGGCTTTGAACTGCTGACTTTACAGTTTCGACTCAGTGCTTTACAGCTGGTAACCACTGTGCCACCAGGGATCTGCTGTGCAACTTTTGCTCCTGTACCAAAAGTAAACACGTAAGTAATAGAACTGCGGAATACTGTAATGTATGGCTAACAATGTCTGGTGAGGGAGCAAAACTCAAAGTGGCCTATTTCTAATTTCCACTTTGAGATAAACATTTGTAATGAATGTGCAAAAGGACAAATGCTTTCTTACCATTTATATAAATTACATAGATCTCATTTTCCACTTGGAATAATGTCTTTTGTTTTGTATTAACCAGAACTTTCTTCACCACATCTTGCTGTTCAACTTTGTTAATAATGCATTATCTCAGTTTTTTTTTCAACTTTCTGAAAATTTATTTCACCTTCATTTGTTGAATATTTTGGCTGGATACGAAATTCTGATTTGTCTTTAATTTTTTATTATTTAAAGATATTCTTTTTTCTCTGCTATGTCTTGTTTCTGACAAAAAAGGCAAAATAAAACTAATGTCTATTCCTCCAAATAAAAAATGTATGTCACTATTTCTGAAAGAAGTCTTTTTGCTTTTGTGTACTGCTACTGTAAACCCAGCTATATGGATTTTCTATGGCTTAATATAGTCCTACATGTAACTGTAGTTCTGTTTTATACATTTTTAAACATTTAAAATCTGTTTTAGTTTGGATAACTATATTTTTGCATATTGTGAGACACTGTGTCCATCTGCTAAATAATTGTTAGATATGCCATTCTTATTGTCAAATGTTGTCAAGTTGGTTCCCCCTCATCGTGACTCATGCTGATCACATGTACAACCGAACGAAATACTGCCAGGCTATCAGGCCGTCCTGACAATTGTTCCTATGTTTGAACTCATTTTTGTAGGAACTATATCAAACCATCTTAGCACTGATCTTTCTCTTTTAAACTGCCTCTTTACTTTACCAAGAATGATATCTTTCTCCAGGGATTTGTGTCTCCTGATAACATGCCCAAAGTATGTCCGGCAAAGTCTCGTCATCTTTGCTGCCAAGGAGTAGTCTGTCTGCATTTCTTCCAAGAGGGATGTGTTTGTTCTTTTGGCAGTTTATAGTTCTTTCATAATTCTTCTCCAGCACCATAATTCAAATGCATAGATATATCATTTTTGTTTTCAAGATGTTTTATTTGGCTATGACTAGTTTTCATTATTTTTCACTTATTCCATTTGTTTTCCTTTCATTTTAATATAAGCTTTCAAAACATATTTTTTCTGTTATTTGCATCGTCATGATTATGTCTTTGTCTATTTCTAGGCTTAGATTTTTTTCCTACTTGGTTTTTAGTCGTTTCTAGTATCTGGATTTAGTGTTCTTAGTTAAGTATTTCGGATTAAAAATAATGATTCAAGTTATTTTTGGTTAAATGAACTCTTTTCTTTAACACTTTAGTAGGTTGTACATAGAACAGCTTTAACTTAACAACACTGTGTTAGACCAGTTTGTCTAGAGAAACAAATCCAGTGACACATACACACACATATATAAGAAAGTGCTTAATATCAAGAGATGATCATGCATCTCAGCCAAGTCTAATGAACGATCTTAAGTCCAACACAAGTCTGTAAGTCCCTCTTCAAATTCACACTACCATGTGCAATGATGCAGGAAGGTCACTGGCTGGTCAGTGGAAAGAAGGCATGGCTGCATCAGTTCGTAGCCGAGAGAAACAGGGAGGGCCCAGGGTCCTCCTTATGTGTAGGACACAGCTCCAAGGTTGCAGCATCATGCTGGGGCCTGATGGGCAGGTGTGAGTCCATCCACAGCCAGAAGTGCTCAGTTGGCGTAAAACCATCAAGTATGAATTTCACTTTAGTTCTATTACTAAGGCCTCTAATTAATGGCTGAATATTTAATATGACCTCTGCACTCAGGTATGTTTTAATTTCATTATTTACCAATCCTGTGAGAGCCTTATAAACTTTAGTTTATTGCTTCATAGCAATCATTTCTTGTACTTCAAAGAGAATTACCTTAGGCATTTATATCTTAGATTTCTGTCAAATACGCAAAGTTCTATTAAAGTTTATGGAGCTTTTACTATGTACATTCTTCTTGTAGCTTTCTATCTTTTATCTATTAAAGGATTGACGGCCTCTTCCTTCATGTTATCTCATAAGTTCAGTGATTCAATCACACTCTGCTGTTATTCTTTTTGTCTGCATTTTCATCTGGAGTATGCAATGTTTCTTTTTCTCCCAAGGATAAAACTATACTTTCCCCCCGACTGTCTAGAAAATGTCATTTTGTATATTTTGCCCAGTTGTGTTTGCTAATGAAAAGTGCATAATTTTCCAATTATGGTGAGAAAAACAAGGTCCTTGCTTTTATTTTTTACATTTGTCCATATCTGTCTTTATGCAAGACATACTTATTTATATAAAACATTTATTCTCATTCTTTGATGGGAAATCGCTAACAAAGATACATATTTTGATATTCTGGTATAAAGATGTCATTTGCTATTGGGATTTTAAAAATTGCACTACACACAGGTGTTAGTAGGGACCATCTAGTCTGTATGAACCTCCAGTGAACCATTGCATGCTCACAATTGTTTCCAAATCTGAGCCCACTGAAACATCCACTCTGTCAATCCATCACCTCGTGAGCTTTCCTCTTTGTCACCACCCATCCCCTTTATCAAACATGATGTCCTTGTTCAGGGACTGGTCTCTCATGGAGAAATCTAAAAGTGTGTTAAATGGAGTCTCCCTATTCTCGATTCTCAGGAACATTCTGACCTTATGTCTTCTAGAACAGGTGAGTTGGTCCTTTTAATATCTTAGGGTGCTTTCAATATTCATCTCCAGCATCACAATTCAAAGGCATCTGTTTTTCCACAGTCTTCCTCGTTCAGTGTCCAACTTTCATATGCTTATGATGCAATGGCAGCGAATGCCATCATTTGCATCATGCACACCCTACTTCTCAAAGCAACATCCTTATTTTTCAACTCTAGATCTAAAGATTTGCTTGAGAGATTTACAGAAGGCAATACATTTTTTTGATTTCTTGACTGCTGTTTCCATAAGCATTGATTGTGGATCCAAATAAGCCAAAATCCTTGGCAACTTCAATCTTGTCTCCATTTTGTATGGTGTACTTGTTGGTCCAGTTGTAAGGATTTTGGTCCTCCTTACATTGTAATCCATCCTGAAGACTGCAATCCAGATCTTCCGGTGCTCCAGGTTCTCTTCATTCTCAACAAGCTAGGTTGTGTAATCTGCATGTGGTAGGTTGTTAGCCTTCCTCCAATACCAATACCACAGGACTTTCACATAATCTAGCTTCCCTGATGATTTTCTCGGCATATAGGTTGGGCACATACGGTGATAAACACCTTTCCTGGTTTAAACACATGCAGTACCATTTTTTTCTTTTTGCACAACTGCCTCTTGATCCATGTAAAAGTTCTGAAATAACACAATGCAATACTCCAGAATTCCTATTTTTCTTAGTTTATTAAATCCCACACAGTCAAATACCTTGACATAGTCCATGAAACACAAGTAAACATCTTTCTGGTATTCTCTGCTTTGGGTCCCAATCCATCTGATATCTGCAATGATATCCCTTTTGCCACATCCTCTTCTGAATTTGGCCTGAACTTTTTGCAGTCAATGTGCTGTTGCAAATTTTGTTGGATGATCTGAAATAAGATTTTACTTGTGTGTGATATAAATCTATAGTTTGAACATTCTGTTGGGTCAATTTCCCTTGCGGTATAGCTCTCCCTCATCCAGGCAGCACTGTTCCAAATTTTCTGGCAAAGTGAGTGCTTCCCATATTTCTTTTTCTTTCTGAAACTTTTCAATGGTATAATGGCTCCTATAACTCCTGGAGCCTTGTTTTGGGCTCATGCACTTACATCAGCTTGAAATTCTTTCAGAAAAATTGGTTCTTACTCATATGCTATCTGCTGGAAAGGTGGTTTGTCTATTAGCTATTTTGATAACATGACTACATGTTCTATCTTCTGAAGATGATTGCTGGATCTTTCAATATTTTGCTTATATAATTTTACAAAACTGAAATTTGAGACTTAACTTATTTTAGTTCTTTCTGATTCAGATAGGCTTAGAGAACGCTTTGATTTTGGTTGTCTAATTCTAGGTTTTTGTACCTTTCATTATAATGTTTGCCTTTGTCTTCTCAAGCTGCTCTTTGAAATTTTCTATTCAACTTCTTGACTTAATCCTTTCTAGCGTTTATTTAGCTACTCGATAATTAATAGCAAGTTTCATGCTGATCCTTTATTCCTGTCCAGTCTTTTTAATGACCTTTTGCTTTTTTCATAAGCCATGGTTTTGATGTCCTCCTACAGTTCATCAGGTTTTCTGTCATTAGTGTTCAAAAAGTCAAATCTGCCCTTGACATGTTCTTGAAATTTATGTAACAAGACTCAAGGTCATATTGTTTCAATTTTATTCATCTTTATCCTGAATTTATATAGAAACAATTGATAGTCTGCTCAACAGTAGACCCCTTGTGTGCTTTTAGTTGCCAGTATTGAACTTCTCCATCATGTCTTCTCACAGATGTAATCATATTTCTTTGTACTCCATCTGAGAAAATTCTTATGCATACTTGCATTTTGCATTTGTTATGAAATGTATTTGCTAAGAAACAAATGCTAAAAATGTATTTGCTATGAATAGTTGTTGGTTTTTCAAAATTCTATTATTGACTTCAAATTTCATTTCCATTACCAAATCCATATTTTCCAACTACTATTTCCTCCACTTTATTTCCAACTTTTACATTCCAATCACCAATAAACTATCGGTGCATCTTGATTGCATGCTTCACCAATCGCAGATTGGTAGAATTCTTCAATTTCTTCATCACTATCTTTTGTGGTTGCTGCATAAAGTCACATAGAGTTTTGTGCATATTATTATCTCTGGAGGTGGGATAAAAAGTCTGGAGGAGAAACAGCAGGACTGATGGTTCTGGGAGGACGTGATAGAGAGGGAGGTGGGGGAAAAGAAATGGTGTTAACAGAATCAGGGGCAAGGGAACAATAAGTGATCCAAAAAAGTGATGAAGAGGATCTAAAAGGCTTGGTAAGACTTGATAAAGGGCAATGTAACCAAGAGGAGTTACTGGAACCCAAATGAAGATTGAACATGATAGCGAGACATGAGGAAAGTAAAAGGAAATAGAGGAAAGAACTAGGAGGCAAAGGGCATTTATAGAGGTCTAAACACAGGAATGCACATATGTAAATATATTTATATATGACAGTTGGGAAATAGATCTATGTGCATATATTTATAGGTTTAGTATTAAGGTAACAAATAGACATTGGGCCTCCAGTCAAGCACTCCCTTAATGCAAGAACACTTTGTTCTATTACACTGGCATTCCACGATGCTCACCTTCTTGACATGATCACTGAAGATAAAGTGGGTATATAGCAAATGAGGTGGAGAAAGCTAGTGGTGCCTGGCTTTCAAAAGATATAACATGTGGAGTTTTCAAGGCTTGAAGATAAACAAGTAACCAACTAGCTGCAAAGTAACAAAGCCCACATGGAAGAAGCCCTCCAGCCTGTGTGATCATGAGATGTCGATGGGATCAGGTACCAGACATCAAAGAACAAAAACATATCATTGTGAATGAGGGGAGTGTGACTTGAGGACCAAAAGTCAATCTGTAGGTAATTGGACATCCCCTTAAAGAAGGATTGTGGGGAGTTGATGAGCCAGTCTGGGTGCAGTGTAGCAACAATGAAACATAGAACTTTTCTCTAGTTCTTTAATGCTTCCTTCCTCTCCACACTTAGCCCCTCCTCCCCCATCATGATCCCAATTCTACCTTACAAATCTGACTAGACCAGAAGATGTACACTGGTACAGATAGGAACTGAAAACATAGGGAACCCAGGACAGATAAACGTCTCAGGATCAGTCATGAGAGTGGTGATACCAGTAGGGTGGAAGGAAGGTGGGGTAGAAAGGAGGAACCAATTTCAAAGATCTACATATAACCCCTTCCCTGGGGGAAGGGAAACAGAAAACTGGGTGAAAGGAGATGTCAGACAGTGTAAAACATGACAAAATAATAACAATTTATAAATTTTCAAGGGTTTGTGAGGGAGAGAAAATGAGAAACTGATACTAAGGACTGAAATATAAACCAAATGTTTTGAGAATGATGTTGGCAATAAATGCACAAATGTACTTGACACATGGATCTATGTATGGATTTTGATGAGTTGTATGATCCCCAGAAATGATGTTTTTAAGTTACATAATAATTGTATTGATTGGATTTTCTTGAAGGTGACTAAATATAAACTAATCATAGATAATATTGTTCTTCAGATGGATCTTGCAAGACCCTTTCTGACAAAGAAAGTCACACCTTTCCTCTTGATTGTTATCCCAGACCAGTAAGTCATACAATTCTGTGATCCAGAGTGACCAATACCAGAGTATTATAGCTCACTAATGCCTAGGATACCCATCTTCATGTGTTCCATTTCATTTTCAACCACTTCCAATTTTCCTAAACTCGTACTTTGCACATTCCAACTTTCAATTTCTGGAAGATTTTTGCAGCTATTTCTCTTTATGTTGAGCTGTCCCATAAGCAAGTGAAGATTCCAAAACTCCACGCCAAGGGCTTTCCTGGACTCATATAATCATGGTCAAGTCTTCGCTAAGAAATCAGCTCCTCTTTAGTCATGTTTCCAGTGCCCTTGGACCGGGCAGTATCACAGAGTTCTGCTTCCTGTATTTAGGCTTTCAGTATGAGAAAATGCTTCCAGTTTGCACACTCATTTTTCAGATGTTTTTTGCCTCTGAAATGGGGAGCCAAGTCCTTTATCAGTTCATTGTTTGGAAACTGCTGAAATATCTGTGAAACTGTACTCTGAGCACCTGTAGGAATGCCCCTTCTGTTCATAGTATAAAAAATTAATTGGAACTAGTCTTGTAATATTCATCATAAAATTCATAACACTTTTGATGAAATAATACATTTTCATTCCCTTGCACTGGTGACTGCAGTAAACAAACCTATAACATAAAGGAAAAATGCCCAACAACAAGAAGGTGGCATAGTGTCATTTGTTACAGCTTTGGGTTATAGTCACAATTCTACAAAATAATATAAGTGAATTATGTCATTCCTGAAAGTGTTCAAAGACCCCAGAATATTGTCAGAACAGTTTCTGTTAACTGAGCAGAAGCAGAAAGGGATTTTTCAAAGACGAACATAATATATATAGAGATGAGAAGTTTCCTGTTTGCAATGTATCAAACTCAACTTCTATTCTAATTGGCCTATCTCTAGTAGGAATGGAATCCGACTTCTACAATGAAGAGATCATTAAAGATAAATCACACAGTCAATGATATTGGGATAAAAGAGAAGAATATTACAAAAGAGGATGCTAATTAAGAAGCAGTATGGAAATATCTTAAGTAATAGTTCTATTGGTTTTATCAGGTAGTATTTAATATTTTTCATCAGTATTTTAGAACTTATACAACATTATCTAGTTTATCTATTTCTTTTATTGCTATTATTTAAGAATTACATATGAAATAACCACCTTTCAGTATGCAATATATTTTTTGCATTTAAAAGTTAGTAAGGCATCAAACTGTTAAATTATTTGAATATCAACAATAACTATACATATTTTTCATTTTTGTTGTTTATTTGATAATGATTTATTTTTGTAAGAATTAATGCCAAACTAATCTTAAGAAGTTGGAGATTGAAGAGATCCCAAATGTCCAATTCTTCCAAGACCTAGTTGGTTGCATTTCTCTCCAACTCCTTCTTAGTTATAGTCCTAAACATTTCTGGTTCCGTAAACTGCTTCCATGTCCCACAGAAACTTATGAAAATTTCACATAGTGATGGGTACTGTTCAGTCCCATAGCTGCAGGCGAGGCAGCAAGGGACCAGAAAGGGAAGTGAATGCTCTCGACTCCTCCTCCTCAATCTTGCCAGGGATGGTTCACATTCTCTGCTCCTCAGAGGGCTCATTTTACAAAATGTAAAATGAAGCATGATGACATTGCAGATAATCCTGTTCATAATTACTCACAGGTAACGCCTATCAATATCTTCTCCCACCTTCCTAATAGCCATACACAGGGAAAGGTCTTTGTGGGAGTACAATAGTACAACCAAATTAACATATAACCCTTTATATTTTTAAAGATATTCTAAATATATAACCTCTTATCCACTCATAGGCTGTATCTTATCTATGCACATATGACCTGGAGCCTTTGTCAAGTAGACATTTGTCTCCTACTAATCTCAGTCATCCAGGCTTCTTTCCCCAGGCCAATACAGAAATAGTTTTTCTCCTCTCAACCGTAGCATATCATCCCTAGCATTCATTACAAGTAACAATAACCAAGATAACCATTAAACAAGAGTCTGGTCTGATTCACACCCTCTACTAAATTTAGATCTTAGTCTCATCCTATTCATTTGTTGGCAGATAAGACATACCAAAATAGGACTATAGCCACAGGCACATGAAATCCAGAATTATGTCACATAATGGGTTATGGCTGGAAGGGACATATTGATGTATTATAACTCAATTTCCTTCTACTTTGAAGCAGAGCAGATCAAAATAATACAATTGTTTTCGTATATATAATTTCCTTCTCTGCAATATTAATAA
The DNA here is from genome assembly GCA_004026705.1 of Nesogale talazaci. NCBI lineage: Eukaryota > Metazoa > Chordata > Mammalia > Afrosoricida > Tenrecidae > Nesogale > Nesogale talazaci. Next base: position 41,454 of record PVJH01001547.1, on the reverse strand, counting down.
GAAAACCATTCCTATTGAGGTCTAGTCAATCAATATGACCCTACAGACATAATTCTTTATGCAATGAATTATAATTATGAACATTATGTGACTATAGCCTCATTTTGGAGAGAGTTTTCTGTTATGCTAATGGACAGGATTAAGGTGGGGGTAAAACTCCAATTTCATAGAAGGTATGAACAGAGACACCACTCTTTGTTTCCTCTATGTTATGATCGACTGTAAGACAAAAGCTACACCTCAATCAATGCATTTCTTTGTATAGACGGGCCACCTCAGAGATAGGGAGAAACCTTAAGACCCTCAAAATAGAGGCACCCAAGTCCCCAGAGTGGTGGAAACCAAGTCCAGAGGCACCAAAAGCTGTAGGGTGGAGGTCATAGGACAGAGCAAAGGACCCAGGCTGAGACCAGAGGAAGAAGCAAGGAGACCATGAGTCAGAACAGAGTAAGAACAGTTAGATTATCAAGCTATGAGACTGTGAAACAGAAGAGTGGGCTGATTTCCTGGTCCACAAGACTCAGAAACCAAGGGACCACATGACTGAGAGGTTGAAAACCAAAAGCACATGGCTGCTGGCTGCAGAGAGGCATTAATGTGAAATCAGTGATTGTATCCTTACTGTTTACTGATCTTGGCTTCTGGTAATTGGTTAATTTCCTTAAGAAATGCCAAAACTGTGACTTCCATGTATGAGTTGTGTACCCATTGCAACAATTTTATTGATTACCTCAGAAAGTCAAGTGTCCAAGGAGGAATAATTGGTGTCTGAATAGGGTAAAGAAGGATGGAGGAGGTTGGCATATCTGACCTCTGCCTCAGCAATAGGGAAGCCAGAAGAGGTCAGGTCTGACGCTGTCAGCCAATTTTGGTACCCATTGAATTTAGAATCCTATCATTTATGTGTGGAAGTTTCTCCTTTAAGGACTACCAGTGTACTAATCTTAGTCCCCAAATAATACAAAAGAATATTATCTATGTGATAAACTTATCCCATCAATGTAAACATTGTTATGCTCAAAGTGAGACTGGAAGGATGGGATATGGTAGGTTGATAAGGCTAAAAAATTAAAATACTTTATTTCAATATTGCAATAAGAAAAATGTAGCTTGGTGGAACAGTTGGCTAACATAAAATCCTAAGCATAAGTTTGGCAGTTCAAATCCACCAGCTTTTCTGTGGAAGAGATCAAACTGTTCTGGTCAAGGTTTACAACCTCAGAGACTCCATGAGGCAGTTCTACACTGGTCTAGGGAGTTTCTATGAGTCCACAGTCAGAATCAAATCAATGGCAGGGGGTTTGATTTGGTTTTCTTTAATTTTAAGATTTTAAAAATTGCTTATTTTATTGAAACATGCCTTTGCATTTAGAATAAAATTAAAATAGTTCTCATTTTTTCTTTCAGAAACCATTCTGAAAAATTAGGGGAGAAAAAAATTGTTTTTGATGCCCTGGGGAGAACAGATATTGATAGACATTTCTAAGAACTAAAAACTGAAACTCACTGCTAGTGATTCAAGTTTGAAATATTGCTAATATCAATTATAATATCCACATTTATAATTAGTGAGGTGATAAAAATGTTGATAAAATTTGAAATGTCAAATAGAAGGGATTTTGTGATTTTGTAATGTTACTGTTTGTATAAACAATTTATACAGAAGTTTTAAATGTGGTTATAGTCTTTACATAAGCATTTATTTAAGAGTGGAAATATAATCTATTGGTTAAATCCCTTATAAGTCTATCTCACTTCAAACCTAATTCATTCAGAAGCAGTTTTTCCCTTTCAAATTCCAGATTTTAGATTTTTATTGGGATCTTCATTTTTATTTTAAGCAATTACCTGATAAGGGTCCCTTATGTGTTCTGGGCACATATTTGGGAAAAGTTCTTCCAAATAAGTGAGTGAATAGAAACAGATCTCTCTTTTGAAGAATAATAGACCCTTTCTTCTTTATCCATATACAAAATAGGTTGTAGACAATGCAGAAAAATTTTATTTATAATATAAAATTTATCAAATTAATATTCAAACATATGATACAAGGAATGATAGTGTCATATCTCGAGATGGGACTTTACCAAATAAAACTGTGCAAGCACTATAAAATTAGAGCTGCTTGAACTTTAGGGAGAAGCATTATATAAAATAACCCAGTTTTCTATCAATGTGACAGTGTTAGGTTTGTTCAAAAAGAAAACAAAGCATTCATAAAAATTCTAAGCTTATTATTTGAGGGTTGATACTTTGCTCTTGAAAGATTTTTTTATTGCTCTCTTAGCTGTACCAGTTTTATTTTAACAAGAATATTTGGAAAGTGAGCTTTAGTTAAAAGTCATTTCTGTTGGCTTTAGCACATAATTTATAAAGCCCTTGCCAAGCTTTATGTCTATGGCCTAGATCTGTCACTGAAATAAGTGCATGACAAAACCTGACTACTTCTGACACGTCCAGCATACATTTTAAGCACACATCCTTACTCAGTTTTCTTTGAACAGAGAACAAGACGTAATATAGTAAAGAGTTAAAAGTTTGGTTTAAAAGAGATGGGATGAACAGAAAAAACTAGACCTTGATCCAGAGATATTTAAGATTTAATTTAGAATAATTCTATTAGAAAATGATCTCTTGCTTAAATGTTTTCACAAACACTCCTCAGTTAACTCTATCCTTAGACACCAAAGACCGAGTTCTATAAATTTTGGTGTTGTAAAAAAATAAGGTGTGACTACAGATACAGATCATTTTACTGTGCTTCACTTAACCATGCTTTGCTGATATTGTGTCTTTACATGTTGAAGGTCAATTAGTATCAGGTTTTTTCCAACAGCATTAACTCATTTCATGTCTTAATATCATATTTTCATAATGTCCACAGCATTTCAAACTTCTTCATAATATTATCAAACACTTAGTTGACTACAGTGCAATATAAGCATGACTTTTATACTGACTTCAAACCCTATAAGTTCACTGGTATCATATTATTTCAATATTCACATGCTGGCCTGAAACTGAACCCTCCCTATCTCCAAGGTGTGCTTGTACATCATTGAGTAACTGCTAAATTATATCTTTGTATAAGTGCTAAATTCCATCACTACATAATTGAGAAATAAAATTGCATGATTACATAACAAACTGCTGAAAATCAAGGCCCAGCAACTCAGTCCAGAACCTTAACCATGAGTCAGCTTTACTCTTGCCCGCTTCTTCAGAGTTTGCTAGAAACATATATTCATCAGAAAAACGTATACTAGATATCTTACTCTGGTCATAAATCTGAAATGTTGGATAAGCTGATAATCATTAAGTGAGGAATACTTTAGTTGGTGTTCTCACTGTTGTTAGGTCCCATCTAGTGGATTCCAACCCATACCAACCCTATGCCAAACAGAATTGTGCCATCTTCACAATAGTTCCTGTGTTTGGACTCATTGCTGCAGCCACTGTGCAAATTCATCTCATTGAAGATCTTCCTCTTTTTTTTCATGGCCCCTCTACGTTACCAAACATGACATGCTTCTTTAGGTAATGGTATCCCTTGAGGACACGTCCTAGGTATGTGAGACTAAGTCTTGCCGACCTTCTGTCTAAGAAGAATTCTGGCTGTATTTCTTCCAAGATTGTTTTTACTTATTCTTTGGGAAATTGTTGGTATTTTCAATCGTCTCCCTCAGCACTGCAATCATAATGAACTTTTTGTTTGTTTCTTTGTTTTTTTTGTGGCATTACTTCCCTGGTGGGAGTAGGAGGCCCAGCCTTGTTCCTGGAGAGCTGCTGCTGGATTTGAACTGTCAACCCTGTGGGCTGCAGTCCTGCACACAAGCACTACAATCAAATGCATCCATTCTTCCTTAATCTTTCTTATTCAATGTCCAACTTTCACATGCAAGTGAGATGACTGAAAAGCCCATGGCTTGTTAGGCATACCTAACCTCATTGTGGCATCTTTGCTTTTAAACTACTGAGAGGCCTAGTACAGCAGATTTACCTAATGCAGTGCACCCTTTTATCCATTGACTGATTGTGGCTATAAACAAGAGGGATAGATGTACGCATTGCATTAGCCTCTACAGTCTATAACCAGCCTGGAATTCAGTGCAGAGTTCTATGTGACTAACATCATTTTAGTTAGGTCACCATTTGTGGCGGTCATGTGCCCATGTTATTTTCATGATTGAGATGTAGGGGTGGAGTCTAGCCTGTTAATCTAGAGATAGCCATTGAGTAGCCAATGAGGCCTCCGTGTGGACATAGCTTTCTCCTGATACTTCTGGGAAATCTCACGATATTTCCCTCATGGAGATGAGAAGCTATCACCCCAGATGTTGGGAGTTAGTCCCAGAGATGATGAATTATAGACAAGATGAGATGGCAGAATCTGAGGAGCTGAAGGAGCCAGAGGAGAAGCCATATGGCCTTACTCTGATGTAACCAGACTTGTGAATCTGGAGAAGCCATGTGGAGACCCTTGCCAGCAATGAGTTGCCTCTACCACCACTGGATGCTGTTGATGGACCCTGAGCCCTAGAAGCGAGGAGCTATGGGGAGACCCCTGTGAGTGCCAGAATCCTGTACTCACTGACCTGTGACTTTGTGAGTCTCAAGGAGACTTTGTAGACTGGTATCAGGCATATGGGTTAACATAGGACCTATGACTTTGTACTAGACTGGGTCGGGATGCTTTCTTAATGTCCTATTCCTCTTATATATAAACCGTACCCTTATATCCAGATGCATGCCTATGATTTTGTTTCTCTAGTTTACCCAGACTAGCACAGGGATCTTTAAAATATCAAAAATGCTAACCTCATTTTTGGAGCAAAACGATTACTACTTCATATATATGTAGATAATTAGCTGTAGTTGCTCACCAGTGAGCCTCATGTGGAAAGGAATTCTATCATGTTCATTTGGCAAAAAACTCCGCAGTGTTTGCCATGTTTCTACGACTGTTAAAAAATTATAAAGGAAGAAAGCCTGAATCTTGTTGTCTCTCAGGTCTGTAGTTACCTTTACCATGAAATGTATACCTGGCAAGTAAATATTGCTTTAGTATTTTATTTAAGGTTCCATAGCTCTCCTGTTGGGAATTTTTATCAAAGATAAAAGAATTTGAAAGCATAGACTCATTCTGATAGGTAGATAGAATAGCGGAAGGGGCGGGACATCCATTAGGGTCCAAAAAGCAGTGACACCTTGCCCATGTTCCAAGATTTGGGCTTCTGAAGAAAATGCTACAACTGAATTGGTTCAACTGTGTCAGGTGGTTGCAATTCAGCCAATCGAGTCTGCCAGAGTCGTCAGGCATGCCCTTCACTAAAAAGATTAAAAAGAGAAGCGCTATTAGCTCTCTTGGTTAAGCAACTTCCCAGCTGGCAAAGGTGTATGTGAGATTTTCTAATTTCCGAACTAAACCTAAAACTTTTTTAATCTTCATAAAACTTGTTTGAATCACAAACCAGATTTCGGCTTAAATTCTTTTTGCTTGGTGCCAAAGGACCGAGGTCTATTAATCTTTCAAGAGACCTAACAATTCCTCTCTACCCCTTGTAACTTCCTTCTCTGTACACACTTGCCTCAATGTTTCTTAAAGTGCTACAGGAAATTGATGTCCTTAATTATTTAGTTTCATCACAGAATATCTTTGTCTTGTTATAAATAATATTTTCCCATAACACATAATCCCTATGACCTGGTGGTATGGTGGTTACAGACTGCACTGTGATCTACACGGTCAACATCGCGGAAGACCCATGGGTGAAGGAGTGAACTCTCTAATCCATAAGCAGTTCCAGTCTCAGAAATCGACTGGGGATCACTCTGAGTCAGCGTTGACGTGATGGCAATGAGGTTCGTTTTAGGCTTATCGTCCTATGGATTGAGGCTGCTCATTCTATTAGTATCCACTGAATCTATTAACACACAGGGAACTGGCTTCCTATTCCATATTTCCAGTTAATAACTTCAAATCCACTCTCATGGAATGAGAATTTATTCTAACCATATATAGCATAATCCCTACCCTAGTTAGTTTATTATCCATTAGTATGCCGTCACCTTCATTGAGATTTTTCACCTGCATTTTGTCTTTTATCTCCTCATATATCTAATATTATCTCTTGTTTTTTTTTTTTGATAATCCATCAAAATTCCTCAATCTTTTCAAATACAACTAACATGCTCATGTTCACCAGTTAGATGATCCTTGGAGAGAGAGGGTGGGGGAAGGGATTACCTGAGGGATCAGGGAAAGGGAGGGTCCAGTGCAGACAGGGGGTGGGGTGTAGGGATGTGTGTGGGGGGAGAGAGAGCAAGAATGAGGGCCCTGGGGGAGAGTCCTTCCATGCCCAAGCCTTATATACCCATTGGCTCCATAAAAGACCCCTACTTACAGGTAAGAACATACATCACAGGAAAGGGTTGTACCATCACAGGAAGGGGATAAGTTAAAGGCATACATGTAATCCCAAAGGGAGGAACTAGGAGTATACATGGGACAAGAAAGGCAGACCCTAGACTCAATATAGCAGCCTAACCTTGATCACCATAGGTGGGCTTGACCTGTCTCCTACAAGGAAGTACTCTATGGATATGCTTATCAGAAGGGAGTGGACCTACTTTAGGGTGGTACAGGCCATTTGTTTTCTTTTTTTATTTTAGGCATCACTGCCCTCTGGTGGTGGGAGTGGGAGGCCCAGCCTTTGCTCCTCTGAGCTGGAATTGAACCTTCATCCTAGTGGGTCGCAGTCCCATGCACAACCACTACGCCACCGGGGCTCAGCCCAGGTCATTTGCTTTTTAACTTTATGCCTTCAGTCTGCTACACTCACTGCAGTGCTCTATACATGCTGGTCAATCCCATTTTTTTTCTAGTCTTCCAGTAGGTTAACTTGTATTTTAGCAACTTTTAAATTGGGCTTTCCATTTTCTTACCATCTACTTAGTTCTTAACATGACTACTTTCCTTTTCTCACTGAGTTCTCAATTTTAATGCTACCTCTTCAGACAATTCTAAATAAAGTAGCTTAAAGTCTAATTTCCTAGTATATTTTTCAGATTTATTTCCTCAAGGAATAAATATCTTAGTTATTAACTTTACACAATTTATATCTCTGTATCTTCTCTTTGGGAAGAGTACATCTCTTTCTTGTTTATTACTACATACTTAGTGCCTTGAAGAATTTCAGGAAATATTTTAAAATCTGATTCACAGATAAATGCATAGGAAGTTAATTTCCTTGAGGAAAGGAAGGTTTTCCTTGAGGAAAGGATGTTTAATGTCTCTGGCTTAAGTAGACATTGATAATTATTGAATAAATGGATAAATATTAAAAGGAAAGGATCCTAATGCCCAATAAACCTATAACTATTAAAGAATTAGTCAAATAAATACAGGAGAAAACAACAATTAAATGCTGCTATTGTATATCAAAATGCAAGGTTAAACAAAAATATTCCATTCTGATTAAAATTTGTAAAGCCATGAAAATATCCATCCCTATGTATTTTGACATTATCCTAAGTGCTTTGAAAATTAGTATCTAGACATTCATAAAAAAGATATTCAAAATAAATAATTGGAAGCAACACTTGTGCTAACAGAAAATGTTTTGATGGAATAGTTAGTCATTACTATGAGAAGACTACATCTAATGATATTCTGTTTAGTGCAAAAGTCATAGAATGACTTTTTAATTTTCTTCAATACTTTCTATTCAATGTAATATTATTTTTAATTCAAACAGAATCCCACTTCGGTTACCTCTAACCTGTGTTTCTATGTAAAAAGGCAAAGGAGATATAATAGATACACACTTTAAAGGATGCAATATAAGTTGCATGCAAAATTCAGAGGTTTCTTTCTGACAGAATGGAACATTTAAATCAAAATAATCAAATCAAACTGAAAAACTATACCCCTACTATCATGGGAGTTTAATAAAGAATCAATAATATATTCAATATACACCATTATAAGATGAGTATGTCATGTGAAGATATGAGAAAATATAATTAATTTAAGAAGGATTTCTTGTCTTTCCAGAAAATTACGGGCAGTTTCCATTATTTGCAAGTCCTCATTATCATGAGCAGCTGTGTTTGTCTTCCTCACATTTTTAATTGTGAGAATCAAATTCTACATGGATTTCTACAGGCACAGTCAAGGACTGTCCACTTCTAAAAAGGAATCTTGCATATGACAGAGATATCTCTGGAGACTTGGTGCATATGAACCTGAAAGAAATAACTTCTCTCCTGTATTAAACCTCAGGGATGCTGTTGGAAATATAAGTTATAGATGCAAATATCCACACAATTTGCATAGGCAAATATTTTCACATAAATATTTCTACAGCTAAGGAAGACTTCAGTTGATGAAAGTTTATGGGTCACCATCTGTTTTGGTAGATAAAATTTTATTATACCCAGCCACATTCATTTATTGACGTGTTCTGTGTTCAACCATTGTCTGTGACTGACACAATATTTGCAATAGAGGCCACCTAATACTTTACAGAAAAAATATTAGATTCTGATGTAAAGCCTTATTTGCCTATGTATACCTCAAAATAACTTGTCAAAAGGATTGTTTATGATATCCTACATAGTTGATCATTATTATTAAATATTTGACCTGTGGTAAAACAAAGTTTTATTTTTAGGACTTCTCTATTTTGTAAATTATGCACAGATGACAAATCAAGACATTCTTTTTTCTTAACAGTAATTTATGTATATCAACATTCTAATGTTATGTTGAACTGCATCTGTATTAAAGCCCATTACCAGTGCTTCCTTGACTGTCATGGAATTCTAGAGCTATATCACTGTATTACAAACAACTGATCAACATTAATTCAGCCATTTCAAGGATTAGCATATGACAAAGGACCAGTGGTACCACAGGAAGAAATCTAAGCTTTGAATGAACTAGTGAAAATAAAGTTCTAGGTATTGACCAAATATTAACTGAAATGTCTCACCCGAACTTGCAGCAATACAAGCATTTACTCATCCAAATAATTTTGAAGATAGCAGAATGACTGGAATAGATCCATATTTGAAAGTTAACAGAATATGCAAGCTATCAAATAAAATTATTAACATTACATATAAATATTACTGAAGACAATTCAAAAAAGACTGCAGCAGTACATTATGTGGTGACTGATAGAATTTCAAGCCAGAATCAAAAGGACACATGGAAGAAAGACATTATTGTTCACATCAGGTGAACCTCAGCTAAAATTAGAGAAAAAGTAGAAATATGCTTACTTGTGCTCGATTGCTTATCCAAAAGCATGAAATGAGTGGATTATCCTAAACTATGAATAACATTGTGAACAATGGAGTTTCAGAATAGTCCGTTAGACTCATGTAGAACTTGAGCATAGGTCAAGAGGCAGTGACTGAAACAGAATAACCACAAAACTGAGTGTTTCCATAAAAAGATGTGTGCCAGATTAGAAAAAAAAAAGATGTGTGTCAGAGACACACACTTCCAACGTAATTATGCAATATACTGGCTTAGCAAATAGACGAGGTCTACAACATGAAGAAGTGTGAGTCATCAGGTTTGGAGGTAGGCTCATTTTCAAAATGCAATATATCTAGAAAGATGAATAATGGTTGAAAGTTGTATTTCATAGACAAGGAAAAGATGCTTTGTGTGAAAAATAAAAACTTCCGTTGTACTATTAAGTGGATTTTTCATTTAATAATAATAGTTAAATTATTATTTGTACTACTGAGTGGAGCTGGTATTTAATGATGGAATCAATAAATAGTTGCATAATTAGTGAGAATTATTAAATAACAACTCCATTTAATAGTACAAATAATAATTTAATAATCATTTAATGTTTTAACTGAATTTCTGATTTTCCATCTCATATGAAAAGTTATTCTAGAGTTTTTATACATTGTATTATTCATGGAGTGCCATAATGGTTTTTTATTATTCAAAAGTGTGAATAAACTATAAGATTAAATATATTCTTATGTTCTCAATTTTTTGGGGGGACATCACTGCCCTCTGGTGTTGGGAGTAGGAGGCCCAGCCTTTGCTCCTGTAGAGCTGTTGCTGGATTTGAGCCTCCATCCCAGTGGGCTACAGTCCTGCGCACAACCACTATGCCATCGGGGCTCAGCTATGTTCTCAATCTTACAGGCCCAGGAGTTTATCTACATGGAGAGATCAGGACTGAGGAAATGATTTAAGGCAGGTTGTTCACTTAGCAAACTAACAACTGACTCAACTGAAAGCAATCTCTTTGGATTCATCAGAAAAGCTAGTAGATACAGTTACCCTGGTTTCTAAAATCACATTCAAATATAGAATGCTGCTAAAATATAATTTGTTTATACACAAAACTGTCTGTATTTTAGATTCACAATAACATTTCTGTAATGAGACAGAATTATTTTAAGTCCCTGAGTAAGTTCTTGGACATCGACCATTTCCTGATATACCAAGCTAAATTTAGTTAAACGAAAGTATGAACTTCTGTATAATTAATTTACTTATTTACTAGGCAAGTACCATGCTAAAGGTTATATTAGCTAATATTGTGTGAATTGTGAATAGCTCATAGAATTAAAGGAGCCATGTTCTCAACCATGGGAGAGATTCTATCTTCACTATATGAGCTAATCATTTGTATTGTGTTTAAATAAATCCAATTTTTATCTCTTCAAACATTTTATTATACAACCCAAGCTTTTAAAATGTAAATTTAAATGATTACATTATTATTGGTAACTATATATATAAGATCAACCATCCAGGTTGACAAATATGATAAATATATAACTTTTATGCGATTATTCTATTATTTTATTTAGCTTAATTTGTAGCCTAGCAAGCCCTCTATCTCAATGTCACAGGATCACTTTATTTTCATTTAATATTATTATTGTTGAGGAACTTCCTCTTTCTCAGTGTGCCCCCACGTCTGACAACATCTTGAAGCTATGCATAAACTTTTTAGCAGCTCTTTTCTCTGAAGTGGGGAGCCCAGTCCATCTTCATTGTCTGTTCTTAGTCTGAAAGTGCCACTGAAGCCTTTGGGTCACTTTGGGTGACCCTGCTGGCATTTGAAATACTAGTGACAAATGTTCTAGTACCATAGCAACAAACAAGCCACCACCACAGTACAACAAATCGAGACAGCTGGTGGCTCAATGAGATGAATTGACAGAATGTGACTGAAACAATGGGCTCAGGCACAGGGACAATTACACACACACACACACACACACACACACACACACACACACTTAAATGGTTTTGCTTCTCTAGAGAACTTAGCTCAACACATTTGGTACCAGACAGGAGTGTTTCCAGAAAAATGAAATTATAAGTTTTCCAAATTAGTTCTCCAGTCTATTTCTCAAGGCACTAAGTTAGTACTGAAAAGCTTGTGACTATTAGTAAAGATGGCAAGTTAGTATGTGAAATATAGCCACCAACAGATGAAGTGTTGGTGAGAAGTGAGGGTCTGGGTTTTATACTATGTTTTATACTTTTTCAGAAACTTCGTCAATGTAAGAAGTATAAGGACGTTGACTGGTAGGTACTATGAGCAGGAGATAAAAATGGGAAGGAAAATAGATGAACTCAAGGCTTCAGGGTTATAGCTCAAGCACTACACCAAAGACTTCAATGTTTCTACTTGCTCCATAAAAGAAGGCCTGTTTATTCCAGTAATAAAGCTGATACTTCTGAATATCTAAGCCAGAATTTTATGCGGCTGAACTAAAATGCCAATGAATACCCAACCTCATAATGGTGTCTGAAATTAAATTGAGTATACTGAGTTGTAAAAAATGGGGCACTGAACCTTGGGAGGGGGACATATAGGCAGGTAATTGACCAACCGCATCATCCTTCCCTGTGATTAGATTATTTCACTTTGTCTGCTAAGCTAATATTGATAAATCCAGTAGCCACTGCACCACCATTTGAAGAGATTAATCTACCTATAAATGTTGATATGGTACATGGGGCTGTGATCAGAGCATCACCTTGGACAGATGCCTTGCAAATCTTTGATACATTTTCCCAGGAAACAGCACTCACCATTTATTATTGCTTCTGATCCTGTAACTAGACTTAAATCATAGTGAGTCTGTAAAAGTGAAGTATAAATGGTATCTCAGAATGAGGTGTGCTGCAGTCCTAAAGAATTGCTGGGGTTTCCTAATATGTACAGCTTTCTAATATGTCCATGGAGACAAATGCGGAGGTGTATGAAGATGGTTATTGAGGAGGTGGGATCATTATGCAAGGCACACAAAGTTGGATCAATCTGATTTTGTTTATATGTGCCTGCTAGACACATATTAGCTATGCAGAATTTTAGATAAGAGTTTGAAAGGGCATCCTTGGGTGATAATCTACAATAAATCAAATGTAGACTTACCTTGGTATATTGTGGAAGATGGGATCCAAAGGCTCAGGGAATTGGCATGTTAGAGAGAATTTATCAGGATAGCTGTGTTAGTTTGGGTAAACTAGAGAAACAAATACATAGACTCACATATGGATATAAGGGTATGGTTTATATGTAGGAGGAACAGGACATTAAGAAAACATCCCTATCCAGTCCAGTTCAAAGTCATAAGTTCGATATTAGCCCACATGTCCGATACCAGTATATAATGTCTCCTTCTGACTCATGAAGACACAGGTCAGTGGGTGCAGAGTCCTGGTGCTGGCAGGGGTCCCCTCATGGCTCCTCAATTCCAGGGCTCAGGGTCAACCAACAGCATCCAGTAGTGGTAGAAGCCGGCAGGACTCTCCATGTGGCTTCTCCAGATTCAGAGCGCCGGCTCCATCAGGGCAAAGCTGTGTGGTCTCTTCTGCGGCTCCTTCAGCTCCTCTGACACTGTCATTTTGTTTTAGCTGTGATTCATCATCTCTGAGACTAACTCCCAAGAACTGGGGAAAATAGCTTCTCATCCTCACCAGGGAAATATTGCGAGATTTCCCAGAAGTCTCAGGAGAAAGCCATGCCCATATGAAGGCCTCATTGGCTACTCAATGACTACCTCCAGATTAACAGGCTAGACTCCACCCCTACATCTCAATCATGAAATTAACATAAGCACATGACCGCCACAATAGCCTTGTAGACCATAACATAGAATGCCCTTAGGACACAATTTTTACCACGACATTGAGGATCCATTATGTGAAGGGAAGCGCAATCTCGCCAAAGGTTACTGTGATTGATATCTTAGCCAAATCAAGTTTGATACTGAGGACTGCTCTAATTGAATTCACGCACTTAATTGGTAGGGGGCAAGTGGAAGCCAGGTGAGACTGGGTACCATAATGAAGAGCAAAATAGTTTGACTCTTAATGGATTTATAGAATTTCTTACTTAGAGTATCTAAGGGTGAAATAAATTGAAAACCTAATAAATATTATTGATCTGTACAAGGGAAAGAATTTTAGGTCAGATGAATGATGATCTATGTGAATAGAATAGAGAGTCATGGTTCCTCAATTCATCTCCAGTTTACAGACCTACAATCCCGTGAATGAAAAGGAGGCTGAGGTCCATTGGAAGAAAGACCCTTCTGTATTTCCCCTAAAGTGTTAAAACTTTTCCCCAGCTTTCCCCAAATATATTGATCATAGTCTTTTACAAGAGTGACAGTTTACTTTGAAAAAGGAAATAATAAAATTTTTTGCAGATGACTGGACACTGGCTCTAAATTAAGACAAATCCCAGCAGAACCAAAATGTTTTAGAGTGGAAGCACATCAGTCAGAGTGGAAGCATACAGAGGCCAATATTTTAAGAGAGTCTTAGCTTGGATTTATCTCACAGATCACCCAGTGTGTCTCCAAATCCATCCTGTAGCTATTTGCCCAGCGCCAGAATACATAATTGGAAGACTCCTATTGACCCAATAAGTGGCATTGAGTTAGGAAAAGCTAAGTATAATCCATTAGATCTGCCCCTGCTTAAGAAAATGGTAAATCAAAAGTAATATTCCTGGAGGCATTGCAGAGTTCCACCCTGAAGGACTTGAATGAAGCAGGGATGGGGATTCCCGGCACTTTCCAATTTCACATACTGGCTTATGCCCTGTTGTTTCCCTGGGGGCTCATTGTGACTCCAAATACAAAGAAATCACTTTCTATCATCTCTCCATTCATCATGATGTTGTCTAGTGGTCCATTATAAGAATTTTTATTTTCTTTGCTTTGAGTTGTAATCCATATTAAGGCTGTATTTCCTTCATCTTCATCAAGTATTTCCAATCCTCTTTGTTCTCAGCAGACAAACTTGTATATTTTTATGACTATTATGAGCCTTTCTTCAATCTTGATGCTGCCTCCTTCATATAGTCTAGCTTCCCAAATTATTTTCTCAGTTTACACAAGGAAGATATATCTGGTAAAAAGCGCTAACTCTGATGCACACCTTTCCCGAATTTAAACCATGAAGTATCTCCTTGTTCTATGTAAAGTTTGCTCTCTGTAAAGTTTCAGGGTCTATGTAAAATTTCTTCAAGAACAAAGCACAAAGAAGGGAAGCAAAGTGCAGAAAAACAACCACAGGAACCGAACCCACAGTCACGGTACTGATTCTGACTCACAGTGACCCTCTCAATCATGTCCAAGTCTGCAAACATGTATGGAAGTAGGCAACCTGTCCTGCTGACATTTATGGCAGTAGGCCTAGAGGTTATGAATGAACTTTGCAACCCAGTGAAAATTGCTCTGCAATTTAAATTATTTTACAATGATTTAATCCCTACAGTTGAATGCCTTTGCACAATCAATAAAACAACAGTAAATCTCCTTCTGGTATTCCCAGTTTTCAGCCAACATCCTTCTCAAGTCAGCATTGAGAGCTCTCCTCCCATTATATTCTGAATCTATCTTGAATTTCTGGAAGTCACCTGATGATATACCCCTGCAATGCTTTCTAAGTTTTGTTCAACAGCTATGATGGAATAGTCATTTATTACTAAGTTCAGTGATGGATCATACAAAGTACATGATATATTCTGTGAAATAGGACAGTATGTGATTTGGATGTTGCAATTATATTATATGCAGGTAGCCTTGAATTGCAAACAAGCTATATTTCAAAATCTGTCAATAACTCAAATATTTGCATAAATTAGAATATTTTGTAATAGCTTATGTACAATGTCAGTCAAATATTTGCCTTAGTATAAAGCATAATGATACTAGAACATCTTTAGCATAATACCACAATAATAATGTCTTATGTGCATGGCAAAGCAGTATCTATTTGTTATTTAGAAACATTATGTAATCTTCAATATTTTAATCTTATAGGGTTGGGACTAGTGGCCTACTTGTAGATATGGTGGATGTGACCATGTAGACATTATGTGACATGTCAGTTTTCTGTAAATTATAATATGATATAAAATATATAAAATGATATAAAATAAAAGTGACTTTAACGGGATCCATGTTCTTTAGTTGATGATAGTATAGTCCAAATTGTACTCATTTTTAACCAAACATAGCCCCAAAATAATGGTAACCACAAGAAAAGGAAAGAGGACTATCCATGAGCCAATATATATAGAGAATGAAGTTCATTAGTGTATTATGCCCAAACAATTTTATTAATATCTGAGTGGTTTCCTAAGTTCCCACTTTCCTTTTTTTCCAATAATTTTATTGGGGGCTCTTACAGCTCTTAAAGCATTCAACAAATCATTTGCATCAAGCACATCTGTGCACGTGTTGCCATACTAATTTCCAAATATTTTCTACTTGAGCCCACTTTCTTATCTGTACTCAGTTATGGAAGACAAACTAGGTTCTACAAAGTCCCAAAAATATACCCATCCATCACTACTCCAAACTGCCTAGAAATGGAGCATGAAGCATTCTATTTCTGTTTTGCTTCTGGCACTAGGAGAGTAGAGATTTACTTTTTCTTTTTCTTCATCCCTGAAACACACATATCCATGCCCAAAGTATATACAATAATCACATATCTAATATAAACCAAAAAAACAAAATCTAACGTAGAAAGGGGAAATTCCATTGTCCACTATCTAGTATATTTCAGATACTATGCTAGGCAATTTACCCGTCTTATCTCATTTAATTGTCAAAACATCCTAGTGGGGTACATTTACTAAAAATAAGAAAAATAGTTTAGAGAAGGAGAAGTGAATTGACTAGTAAATTTACCAGGGGTAGGAACTGCATTATGAATGTTATTTTAATTCCCTATCACATTATAAAATAAATGACACATAGATTTTTAATATTAAAAATAAATTAAATATTCATTAAATCAGGAATCAAAACCAATAATGGAATGGGCAGAATGGATATGAGGTTGCAGGATATAAGTTGGGGTAAATTAAAAATAGATGCAGTTTTGCCTTATGCCTCCCTCTGAGTAATGTGGACTATGTCACTTCTCCTACCTCTGAGTGGACTGCTTTCATTACCAGGATACAACAGATGACATTTCACCAGTGTCTGGATGCTGGACTTTATGAATATATTAAATCTTATTTTTAGTTTCTTGAAATACATTCTGGCTATGCTGGAACTTTCATGCTAGGAGGAAATCAGAATAACCAGGTTTTGAGGATATGTAAGGTAAAGAAATCTTGGCTAATTACTATTTTTCTGCCACCCAAATCCAGACCCCAAATGGTATGTGAAGGAAGCATTTTGGACCTTCCAGACCCAGCAGATGACTGTGAAAATGACTGAGGCCAAAATACATGGCTGAGTCAGACATATCCAGACTTTTGAGCCAACTAGCTAAATTCCAGACATTATGGAAGAGAAATTAGTCATGCACATTGCTCCTTGAATTCCCGACTCACATAATTGTGACCATAATAACAAGGTTGATGTTTAATCCTTCAGAGTTTGGTGGGGTTTTTAGTTGGTTTAACATAGAGATGCATAGGATCTTAAAAGTGAGAATTGGGGGGAAAAGCGGTGGAAGTGAGATTGGAACAAGATTGTGCTTTCTCTCTACCTTTGAAAAATTAGAGATAAGCAAAAGAGAAAGTGTCAATATAAAATTATAAAAGTGGTGGTAAAGTAAAACTATTGTATTATCTTTCCATTTACCTCAGTGATAGAAAGAATGAACTCTATTTTGAGCAAGTAAGATACACATTTTAAAACTGTGTTTGAGAATTATTCAATTTGTTTGACCTCTGTTAAATTATGTAAGACTTAAATCTTTAGGTAATGTTTATGTAATTAAAATTTTAGATTATTTTATATTATTAAAAATATATAAATTTATAAAAATATAAATTAGAAATCCCAAAGGAGTCACTACTAGTATAGTGTGATAAGTAGGTTTATTCTGCCAACCTGGCAAGTGAACATATGTGAGATTAATTGAAGGCCAGAGAGATAAATGGCTTGGTGAGCCTTACCTTTCTGGTTTCTTGCTCTTTGATGATCAGACCAGTGTATGACTGCCTTAGCTGATTCTCTGACTTTACTTGCGAACTACACAAACTGTGGGATACCCAACCCCTGGACTGTATCACTGTAGTTTAAGGTTCCTTCAAGACCTGCTTCCCCACATTACTGGAGTATCTATCACTTGAGTTGGGGAGTGTTGGACCCTGTCATCTACCTGACTGTTGGTGACCTGCCTTGCTGTTTGCTGCCTGTGACCAGATTGTCTGAATTGATCCACACTGGACTCTGTGGGGGCATTCCTGGCAGGACCTGTGTTTGCTGCCTGTGACCAGATTGTCTGAATTGATCCACACTGGACTCTGTGGGGGCATTCCTGGCAGGACCTGTGGATCGGGGGGGCAGGGGAAGTCACAGAAAGCACAAGATGCTGCTGCATCTCCTGGAGCAGTCTTAAAGCTGGAGGGCATCCACACCCTTAGGTAACTGGAACCCACACTTCCATGGCGCCTAGAAAATTCCAGTCTCGAGACAGATAAAACCCCAGGCCAGCTCACTTGAGAAGCTTTCTGCCATGATCTCTGAAAATCAGAATGCCTCTATTTTCCCCATAGTGCAGTGAAGTGTCCTGTAATGCAATTGGATGGTAAGATTCTTTAATGTGATTGGACGAATTAGTCCTGGAAGACCATTGGATGGGTTGGCTTAGTCAGCAACACTTCATTTACATAGCCCACAGTCTGGGCCTATGCATTTTTATGCTGCAAACCTGTAACTTTATAAGGATGTATTTAGAAACAAGGAAGTAAATGAAAAAAGCTATTTGATTAGCTAATAAAACATACGTAAACCTTGCAAAAGGTGTAATAAAATTAGATCTGTGCCATCAGAGCCTGGTCTCTGGAGTCTGTGTACATGTAGATGACTCTATCTCCCGCACTTCCTTGTGTGCTGTACCTGTTCCCACAGAACTCAGCTGTTTGCTTCCTGGACTTGTACCCAGCAGACCTTGTGACTTGAAGGACTGTCAGTATATTAGCTGTCTCACAGAAATGAGTTGCACTGAGCCATTTGTACTGCTGTATAGTCTAATTAGCTGTTTATTTCTTATGTTGTATATATTTATATAAATATTCAAAAAATCATAAGTGTCCTGCCTTTGTTTCTCTAGAGAACCCATCTAACATATGTAGCAACTCTTCTTTAGTTTTTATCAAGCTATTTTTCTTGACAATCATATTTATGTGACCTATAGCAGCAACTGGTGTAGCAGGTAAATAAATTAATTTTGAAAGAAAAGTGAACAGATTATCTTTTTGTGGTTCATGGGGGTGGAAGCCATGAGGTAGTTGATTTGGACTCTTACAGACTCTTCAAATCCTACCTTACTGGGCAAGTCTTTGATATCTTTATGTTTATGGATAGCCTTTGTCACTATCTTATTGTTAAGATGAAGAGAAATGGATCTGTCATTCATATACAATGTTTTTCAATATCCATCCATCTATTTCTGCTATTCTTTCAAACTAAATGAAAAGCATCCACAGAGTGGAGCTGGCTCTGCTTACTTAGGCAAAGAAGGCAGTAAGGATTTTAAGTGTCTAAAGAAAAGGTCTGCAGTAAGAACCACTCAACTATAATAATTGGTAATGTTATGCAGATTTGCCAAATGGACTACAAAACCATTTTCACTGAGATGATATATAACCATTAGATTAGTGAGCAGAAAGGCAATGCAGACAAATGGCTCTTCCATATCCATTTAAATGTCAGTGTGTGCAGCAACATGTTAGCAAGAGATATGCTTCCTTTTCTTCCTTTTCATATAAAAGGATGAAATATATTTAATTTCATTACTATCAGCTATGTGACCTTGTCTCACATCTGTATTATTTCAAGATTTTCTGTTTCCTTTTTTGCATTTTCCTCAGGAAGTATTCTTATAAAGAAAATTTAAATGATTAAGAAAGTTTAGAAAGTATCTCTGTAGATTATAATTGAGAATGTCAATTACTTTAATTAGGCTCATTTAGCTCCAAAGGATAGATACTTACATTACCTTAAATAATGGAAATTTATTTTAATAATCAACAAGGAAGCTCGAGAATTTAAAGCTAGATTGAAAGGAGAGGGTCATGTAGAGACTGAACTAGACTAAAATGGCTCTAGAAACTTCAATATCTGTTCTTCTGTTTCTTCCTGCTTGTGTGTATCATGATTTCTCTTATTACTACTGAGTGAATCACCCCAACTTAATATCTACTCAGTCTCTCCTGATTTGTATTGACTTTCTTCCTATAACTTTAGATTACTAAACAGTCTTTATTTTCATCTTTGGTGTTATCTTTTTATTGTTAATGGCCAGAGTGTCAATCTGCCACTCATGGTAAACAAAATATCTCTACTCCTTACTTGTGACCACCTCATTGTCTCATTCTGCATTTATGGCATCTTTTAAGAACTCTCAGGTGGTCCTCCAATGATCTAGTCCCCATGTAGGGCCACAGCTGAACCTAAAGTGTCCTCTATAAGCCTCCTAAATTACATATCAGAGGCTTCATAACAGCCAGGTCCCATCAGTGACAGTGCCAAGCAGTTACAGGCTGCCTTTTCCCGTTTGTCTGTGAAATCTTGTCTAACCCTGAAGTGAGAAGGGTAGTAGACTCTCTGTCAGAAGCTGGTGAGGCCTCCAAGTTTCCAGAAGATTGATGACAGGGTTTGGAAGGAAACCATGCATGGTGGTAGGTCAAATGTGGATGCAGGATGAGCAGCTAGCATAGATGTCAGGAGGCAGCTGGCCGAGCCGAACACTGTAATTGTCATCAATACTCCAAACTCCGTAAGTGGTAATGAAAGCGGGGGGAGCAAGCAGGGTCTGCTGCTCCTGAGGTACCCAACTGGTGGGACCAGCCTCCACAACCAAAAGGATCCTCGTGGGTAGCAGTGGAATTGAGGGGTAAATTAAAGAAACAGCAGACAAGGCTTGTAGTGCTCTCCCAGGGAGACTGGAACCAGAGAGTCAGCAAATGTGTTCACTCACAGATTGATTCCATCTCAGGCATGCAAGTCACTCCATAAACGTACATAAGAAGAAGGCTTCGCTGAGAGCCAGGGTGGCCACAATGTCGATCATGATCTACTAGTTGATCGCATGATTTTTTTTTTTAAAAAGACACAAGCCTAACATTAATCCTGTCACTTAATTTATACACAGCACAGCTAATCAGATGCAAACTGAGGTGTCAAACGCATGCATGAACAACTGCGCCAAGTGCAGCAAAACTGACAAGCTCACTTATCGCCAATTTTTAGGCCTTGTTTTTTTTCCCTCTTAAACATAAGAAAGGATATTAAAATGAGTGGGAGAGCTGGTCCAAGTAAGAAGACAAAAACATATTACTTTCATACGGAATGGGAGATTTTGACACTACAAACTGACACTCAGCTGAAGTCCAGCACACATGAACAGTTCTGGAATTTACTTGCAGAGGGAAAGTACCCAAACATGAGAAAATGTTCTATCTCCTTGTCTGCATTATTCGGCTCTTCTTATTGATGTCAGTCAGTCTTTTCCCACAGAAAGATCATTAAGTCCAAGTACCGTTCCACCATGACTGATGATCATTTGGAAGTGTGCTTGAGGCTGGCTGTCAGCAGCTACTGTCTGGACTATGCATCCCTGGCTCACTCCATTCAGTGCAAGTCAGCAGAGTCAACTCAGGTATTGACAAAAATATACATAATTAATTGTGTTGTGTTGCACAATATGGACTTATGGGGTTCTATAAGATACATAAACATACATTGTAAAAAATTCTCAATGCATTTATGAATAAGGTTAATAAATAAATAAATGAAATAAATATGTCCTTTGCATTCCTGTAGTTGGTAGATCATTTTGACTTCATCATTTTACCAGCAGCTCACATGCTGAAAAAGTATGAGCACCACTGTTAGATGCATACACTTATTATCAGGAAGATGACGAGCTAGTGTGTTATAGTAGTCTAATCATCTTGCATAAAAAGTGGTCAATTATGATAGTGTCTTAGAGTGTCTCTCTGGCGATATCAGCAATAGTAAAAATGATTACAAGTACCAGGAAGGCAACAATTGTCATTGTCAGGAATCTGCAGAGTCTGCTTGATGTTTTTGGGTAACTCCAGTTTCCCATCCTCCATGTCACATTGGAGGCTTTTGCTTCCTTCCTTCCTGGCCTTGGGTCTAGGCCAAACTTGCCACCCAGGAGGAATTCATTTACTCACTCCACCTGAGGAGACACAAAGCGAATGGCTGTTCTCAAGGGCCCTTTGCAAACACACATGCTTCCACTGCATCTTCTTGGAGCTGCTTTCTCTGTAAAGATATGAACTTGTTTATTCACCCTACTGTTAGAAGGTGTTAGTAGGGAGAAAGTTGTTGAATTAATAAAACTACATGAAGTTTTGTATAGACACAAAAGAAATCCAAAAGCTGACAGTTGCCTGAACAGGATTTTCTTTTAGATGGGTTATAACAGTGAAGAATCGAATGAGAGCGAATATTTCTGTTTTCTGAGCAGAAGTATGAAAAGTTTTAAGGATTGAGAAGAGGGACCCCTCCGCCATTACTGGAGCCCTATGTAAAGTAAGTGGGCACCTTCTCAAGCAACTCATGGGAGGAGACTTAATGATCCATGGAGTTCATTTTAGGAACTCTGAGAGTTTTACTGGAAGATAATGAAAAATCTAATTTTCCACGAAATTCAGCTAGTGCTATCTGAAAATCTGAAGAAAATTCCAAAAGGCAAAATTCTGATTGATGGTTCATACTCACTCAGTTGTCGAGAGCAATGCCGGCCTTTGGCAATCTACCGGGCTACATGTTACCAATGAGGCCAAATAACTTTAGGGCCCGCACTGCCAGATGTAACCTCTCCAGGGGCTTATTCTCTTGTGCCAGTGTGGCAGGGAAGGTGATAGGTGTGTGAAAAACGACAAGGTGAATGTTTTTAATCTCAATCAACATGTAAATCTTTCTCCGGCAGATTCATTCTTCTATACATCGTAGCTATGTGCTTTAGGGGTGAGCTCAATCTCACTATTTAGCTGTGGGACCCCTTTTCATGTGTCATACAAGTGTTTGAGCTCTTCCATGGGGATCCCCAGCAAAGCTTTTAACCATTTTATATATCCTGGTATGTTTTAAAAATTACTTAATGTGCCAATATTAGGGCCTCGAGGGAAAAGGCAGATGATTGGAGAACGATAATAACAGCGGACATGTGAAGGTGCCTGGCACAGTATGTTTATTTATGTATTGTGAAAAGCAATGTACGGGCCCTCAATAAAATGATTTAATAAAAACAAAACAAAAAACAAAACAAAACAAAAAATCACTTAATGTCTTTAGATGGTCTTCTCTAATTTGAAGTTTCTGTGGTCTAATTGTGGTTCAGTCTTCTGTTGTCCCTAGGTGTGTATAAGAACTGGTTGTCTGAACAGTTGAACAAACGCATGCAAAGCCTGCAGCTTATCTTTGATAAGGGAACACTACGCCGCCCATATTGAATCATTGGATTTCCCAGACACTTTAGTGGGTACAGGCCTCATACGAGCAGTCCTCATGAAAAGAAGTGGATCTTATAATCCATAACTGTTACATTTAGGAGTGGCCTTGATTAGAGAAGGATCTTCCTGTTGTGCTTTTCTGAGGTCTCCCCCTCTATATTCTATTCTGCTTATAATGTTAAAATCAGAGGGAGTGAGCATCAATACAGGATTAATTGAATCTTACTGCTCTTCAGGCCCTGTGCACTGTGTGGTCTTTTCACTTTGCTATGCCTTCTCCTAGTCTCTCCACCTGGAGGGAGGCCATGTTGAAAGAATTAGTGACCCTGCCCCAGGGGCTAGGCCATTGTTGATGGCTCATGACAGTGAAACCAGCCCTTGAGTCTAAAATTTACTTTCCTTCAATTATGGATTCCATGTGGGAATACTCGTGCTTTACCAAAACAGGGTCTGCAAATCCTCGATGACCTAGGAGACCAGATTCCTCAGAAACTCTTTCCCAAATGGTGCTTGTTTTACTGATAGGTGTATAAAGAAGCAAAAGTAACTGGCCTAAGAGAGCTCCCTTTTCTATAACCCGGAGGACATCTGTTTTATTTTTAAAAATTTCCTTCAAAATCTTCAATAATAATTTCAGTAGCAATTTGAATACCTTAAGTGGTTAGGCTAACTTTTAGATTTACTTTCACCTTTCCCCGTTATCTTTTCCCTATTACACACAAACACACACACAATTTACTATATATATATATATATATATAAATTTACTACATATATATAATGCCAATACGTATACACCCAATACCTATATACACACACACATAAAATTTACTAATTCCCAATAGGATTCTGACTTCCAAATAATTTCTTTGCTTCACTCTAGGGTAATTTCTCCTCTGAGAGACCTTCCTTTAGTCCCTCTTTGGGTGCCATGGAAGAGGCGAGCCCTTCCTGCCTTGTTTGATGTCTCTTTAATTTACCCTTCAATTACATAACCACCCTTAAGACCCATTCAGTTGTGGAGGCTGGTCTGACCCACACCCAACTCTGGGTGTTGAAGTCAAGGAGGCACCAACGCACCAGTATCAAAGCGAGGCATAGCCACTAACTTTTGTATACCATTAATTTCACGCAAGGATCATTGGAACAAAATCATGTCATTGAGTAAGGTGTGTGTGTGTGTGTGTGTGTGTGTGTGTGATATAAGGTTTTAACTGGCTGATTTTTCTTTTGAAATAGATAGACTTGGTACCCTTTAATCCTGACTTTGAAAGAGAATAATTTTGACTCATTTTATGTACCACAGAAATTGGTGCCACTCCAACTCTTCTTGAGATCTGATATCTTAGTTTAGGTTCTTGGGAAAGGAAAACCAGTGAGGTAGGGTGTGTGTGTGTGTGAGTGTGTGTGTGTGTGTGTGTGTGTGTGTGTGTGTGTGTGTGTGTAAAGACAGAGTAGAGAGATAGACAGAGATTTAGTAAAATATCTCATTTAAAGAAGAGATGATTGTGGTTATGTTTCTAGTTACCATTCAGTAGGTTCCAGTTCATAGTTACCCTACGCAGAGCAGAACAAAATATTGCCCAGTTCTGCACAATACTCACAATTATTGTTCTTTCTGACCCCATTGCTGCAGCCATTGTGTCAATAAACCTCAAGGTTGAGGGTCTTTATCTTTCTCACTAACCTTCTACCTTAGCCTTCATGATGTTCTTTAACAAGGACTGATCTCTCCTGAAAGCACTTCCAAAATATGTGAAGCAAAGTTTCACCAGCCTCATTTTCATCCAGCATTCTGGTTGTAATTTGAAACAGATTTTATTAATCTTCTGTCAGTCCAAATTACTTTCAGTATTCTTTTCCAACTTCAAAATCCAAGCACATCAATTCTTTTACAATCATTCTTATTTATTGTCTAGCTTTCATATACATATGTGGTAAATGAAAATACCATGCCTGTGTCAGCAGCATCATATTCCTCAGTGCCATCTGCTCTTTAGCACCTTAAATGTGTATTATGTAGCAGACTTGCCCAATGCCATAAGGCATCAGATTTTTTGGACTGTTGCTTCTGTTAGTTTTAACTGTGGCTTTGAGGAAAGTGAAATCCTTGACAGCTTCAATTTCCTCCCCATTCATCATGATATTGTAAGTTAGTCTAGGTGTGAGAATTGGGGTTTTCTGTACTTTGAGTTGCGATCCACATGAAGGCTGGAGTCTTTGATGTTCATTAGCAGGTGCTTCATCTCTGCCTTGTTTCCTGAGAGGAAGACTGCATCAGCTATATATCACAGGCTGATCATGCGGTTTCCTGCAGTCCTGGTGATGCATTTTTTCCTGCAATTCAGAATCTAGAATTATTTGTTGAGTGTGGAGATTTATAAGTATGGTGAAAAGATACAACTCTGCCACCATTTCCTAATTTTAAATTTAATAGTATCCCCTTGATCTACTCGAATGACTGCCTTTTGATCCATGTATGAATTCCAGAGGAACACATATTTGCATATTCTGAAATTCTCAGTTTTTACAAAGTTAGCCACATTTGTAGTTAAAAACACAAGTAAACATCTTTCTGGTAGTCTGCTTCCAAACAAGATGCATCGCGCATCAGTAATGACTTCCCTCATTCCAAGTTCTCTTCTGAATTCAGCTTAAATATCTGGAAGCTTCCTTTAGACGTACAGTGGCTGCCAGTTTGGCATTACCTTAAAAACATTTACTTGTATGTGGTATTAAGGATATCATTGGAAATCTTCTGCATTTCTTTGAGTCATCTTTTTTGGAATGGGTACTGAACATGCTATCTATCTTCCACATTTCAGAGCACAGACCAGTGAGCGCTTCCAGTGCTGATGGCCATTTCCCATCAACGTATTGGTGGAGCTGTTGCTGAATGAGCTTCAGGTAAATGTTGCGTGCATGTGATATCAGTAATATTGCTCTCTAACTTGTACATGCTGTACATAAACTTTCTTTGGAATGATACAAATATGAATCTCTTCTGACCCCAATATTCTTGGCATAGACACGTGAGTTCTTTCAGTGTCCCGTCAGCTTGTAGAAACATCTCCTTTAAGGTTTTGTCAGTGGCGGAGCCTTGTGTTGGCTGACGCCTTCAGAGCGACTTGCACGTGCATTCGTGCTTGCTCACGGGACACGTCTTTATGTGATTAAACGTTGAACCATTCCGCTTGGTACAGTGACTCTGTGTGTTTTTTCCCTCTTCTTTGGATGCTTCCTGTATCATTCAATATTTTTCCCCTAGAATCTTTGTACATTGCAACTTGAAGCTTGTTTTTATTTTTCAGTTGTCTTTTTAAGATAGGCTGAGAGTATTTTTCCTCTCTGGTTTTCTAATTCTAAGTTTCTGCACATTATATTATATTATTTGACTTTATTTTCTGGAGTAGCCCTTAAAATGTTCTATTCAACTCATAATTCATTATTTTTTCAATTGATTATTTCATGTTGAAGTGGAAGTGTCAGGGTCTCTTCTGATTTGCACTTTTGTCTTTTCTTTCTTTTCTGTCTTTTTCATGACCTTATGCTTTCTTCATATATGATGATCTTGGCATCTTCCACAATTCGTTAGGTCTTTTGACATTAACACTTAATGAGCTGCTTTTGTTCTTCAGATGTTCTCTCAACTCAAGAGGGATATATTCAAAGGCACGTTTGGCTCTTGTGGATTTGTTTTAGCCTTAACCCAAACTTGTATATAAACAGTTGATAGTCTGTTCTACAACTGGATCCTGGCCTTATTTTGGCTGATGATATTAATCTTGTTCATTTCATTGCATTTTCCAACCAATATCATGAACTTTGATTCCTTTGTATGCTTTGTCCTTGGGGGAAAAAGTATTTCCAATGACTTCAACATTGCGTGGCAATAATTTATCATGTGAACCACAGCTTCCTTTCTAGCTCCACGACCAGAGTTTCCTAGCCCTGGTGAGGTAGCAGTTACATGTGGGTCTGTTAACCAAAAGCTTGGTAGCTCAAAACCACCAGGTACTCCAAGGGAAAAAGATAAGACTTTGTGCTCATGTAAAGAGTTATGGACTCAGAAATCCACAAGCATAGTTCTGTCCTGTCCAGAGTGTCCCAATAAGTCAGAGTTGACTCAATGGCAGTGAGATAGAAAGAAACTTCCTCCAGTTACTAGAAATGTATCTTGTTAGACAGGTATTCAATTTTAGACTAAAGAGTATGGTAGAAATCTTTATTTACTTCATTACTAACCTTAGTGCTTGGTTTGAATATTTGAATAGCAGTTGTACTTTCAGGATTTCCTTGTAAACTCGCTGCCATTGAGTCGATTCTGAGTCATAGGGACCCTCTAAGACAAACCCTTTGGGGTTTTAGATAGTTCAAATCTATAAGGAAGTAAAAAGTCTCATCTTTTACCCTTCAGGTATCTGGTAGTTCACATTGCCCACTTGGTGATCTACAGTGCTCTGTGTAACTCATTGTGCTAACAGAAATCCTGCAAATCCCATGCCCCACTGCCAATGAGTCTGTGCGAAATCACAGGCATGGAGCTTTGATCCTGTCACAAAGAGCACTGTACTTCAAGATAGATTTTGAAATATTTTTTTTTGGTCATTAGTGTGATGCCATTCTTCTTCAGTTCCTGGCATAGGAAACTATGTAATTATCAAATTCAAAATGACCAACATCAATCTTTTTAGTTCATTATTGCCTAGGGTATAAATCTTACACATTCTTGTTCATGTTGGACACCTTCCAACTTTGCGAGCTTCACACTCCATACATGCCATGATTCTAGAGTTAGTGCATGTGTGCAGCTGTTTCTTTTTTGGAGTCAGTAGACAATGGTTCTGAAACGATTCCACAATCCACATCGTTATAATCCATTCTGCTGGCGAGAGGCAACTCATCCCCATTGCCTTGTAATGACCTCTCAGTTGAGGAGTTCATCTCATGACGCTACAGCTAACAAAAGTCATGATGTGGTAAGTGACTAATCACTCCGAAGTGGTCAGTTGTACCTTCTTCCTAGTCAGTTCTTAGTGTGGAAAATGGGTTTACTAGTGACGAGAGTGCTGGTATTTTGAATACTGGTGGGGGTAGCTCCAAGGATCACGGCAATATGCAATCCACCACAATATGACAGACAGATTAGTAGTAAAGGTGGAGATTGGCAAGTCCCCAATTCTTAGATCAGATGGCTAGCTGAAGTTTTTTTTCTGACTCTCAGATCTGAGAGGCCTTTGAGTCACAACCTGCACATCAGGAAACAGGCCGTAAACATCTACAAGTTTACATTGCAGGAGCTATAAATCACAGACACTGAAAGTGCAGGGACAAGAACATGCATTTATATAATGGAGGATTGCCAGTTTCCTAAGGACACTTGCATTTTAACCAATGGGCGTATCATATCAGATCACACTGCATAAAGGCTATTGCATTATACCACAAACTAAAAGACAGCACAGTCCAATGTTTGCTAACCCAGATAATCATAGACTAACTAAGATAACATGTAACATTCACCAAAGCATTTGAAAAATTGGGAGAGATGCTGGACACAGCTTTTAGAAGAACTTGTCATAGCAAAGACAATAAACAATTTTAACACAGCTTTAAAATCTTAATGATAGTTTTATATACTTGTTAAGAAATTTCATAATGGATTTATCATTTTTATAACTTTTCTGCTCATTATAAACACCAAAATATATAATGCTTTATACTCTTATCCTAAGACTATGTTTTCTGAGGTGCTATCACAGTAATTAGTAGTTAGCGTTATTATTTTCTCAATGTCTTATTCTTTGAAATCTTAATTATTTCAGGACAAAGATTCTTATATGTACCATTGAATCTACAATCAAAGTTTGTGACATAATAATTATTTGAGCATTTCTTTGAACCTTAAATGAGTACAAAGATTAAAACATTTAATTTGCTGATGCTCATGAAATAATCATTTAGAAGTTAAGAACAATTCCTTGCAATCCCATATGTTTCAAAATCTCAATCCGAACTCTGCTATAAAGGACAAAGATAACATCAAATATTCCAACTAGGGCATACATTCTTTATGATCCATCAGTCAGAGACTTGTGCCGCCCCTAGGATTATGGCCATAGCAATATTTCAGCTCTAGAAGTGGCTCCATTTCCATTAAGGAATAGACAAGTCTATATGGGGAATGATAACACTAGTGAAATATACCTACCTTAGAATTATCAACCATTTGAGATCTATAGGGCAGGATTTACCCAAAGAAAAATTTCAGAAGGGTTAGGAAGGTTGGAGAGATGGAAACATAGGGAGAAAGTAGAGTAAGTGATGGTACCTTGAGGAGAAAACAGTAAATCAGATGAAATAAAATATATCAATTATTGAATGTGAATCTAATGACCTACCCTGTAAACTTGCATTCAACTTACAGGACAAATTTAGAATAGTTTTTAGAAATTAAGTACTTGAAAGACAAGAAGTAACTAATTGGTTTTATGAAACTGTCCTCTATAGTTATATGCTCAAAACTATTATTTTTTAAATGTGGAACATCTTATTACCGACTCCTCTGCCATCACTCCTCACCTAACCTTTGGCTGGGTGTTGGGGTTGGGGAAGGGGAAGCTCATGGTGTCATATGTTTTCTAGTTCAAAATTGTCCCAGTGATATTTTAGGCATTTTTAAAGCCAGACCAAAAATTTCCTATTTCATTAAACAAGTTTTATTGTCATAGAAGAATAGCCAGGAGCGTCATGAATAAGAAAACATGTCAGACATTTTCCACCCTTTCTGTCAATGGCTTTTTCATTTATTTAGTCAGTCATTCACAAAATTGGTTCATTCTTTGAGAAGCAGTAGAATCCTTTTTTATATTTTTCATATATTTAAATTAACTAATTACTGAAAGAACAGTCAGAGAATATAGAACTCAGTCTGGTGTGATACCAAATGTGGAAGCAACATGTGATAGTTCTTTTCTTCCAACTATCCCACTTTCTTGATTGAAATACCAGAATGCACTGGAGCTGTTGGTGAAATTACCTTGCCGTCACAAAGCTCCCATTTGTTCCTGTACACTACTGGGTCCTATCAATTGTGGGAAATTTTTGTAGCCAAAATTCAAACTGATTAGAATATTCATAAAATTAAGCTCTGCTATTGAAAGTACAGAAAATAGATAGGATTATCTATAAAATATGAATAACATTTTTTTTCTGTTCAAGATGTTAAGGATGATGAGCTCCTGTTTGAGCTCTTAAAAAATGGTGCTTTCCACAATGCTGGGAATCTTGTCATTTATACATGGAGAGTCTGGTTTCCACATAGGGTAGGGTCTTGCATTCTACTTTCTCCATCAAGCCCTAGGCAGGCTCTGACATCAATGAACCAGGCTGGGTAAAGGAAAAGAGGAGGAGCTAGTGCAAAGAAGAGTCAGAAAACTTTGATTCAATCATTCTTTAAGGTGCCATTTTCTTGCATTCTTCCTCATTACTCTAATGTCTGTACATCATCATAATAATAGTTGCTGTGTTAGCCTATACCTCAGAAATGTTGGTGAGCACATCTGATGAAGATTTTTTCAATAGGAGGGAATTAACCTGTGCTGAGGCACTGTCAGGTAAGCATTGACAGTAAGGTTTTGAGGTCCACCCTCCCAGCCCCCCCCAGTTACTTTGCAGGTTGGTGTGAGCCTAAATCAACTCAAAAGTAGTGGGTCTCTTCCTCATCCTGTCCTGATTCTCCCACTAACTTTTATGATCTGTGACCAGGGTCCTTCAGAAAAATGCAATATCCTACATTCTGCCTTCCATTTGTGGAATCATCAAACCATGCTCAGAACAGGTTAGCGCTCTCGCCCAACTTTATTTGAAATGCTATTGAGAATCTACGCATCAGAATATGCAGTTCAACAGTTTCCACTTCTACCATTGAGTTCAATCACATTGATTGTATTTTTTGAGTTGTGAAATTCTCCTCATCCTCCTTTTCCAACTTGTTTTCCATAAACTCACTGCCCTTTAAGTTTTCTACTATCCTCGGCACCAATTTTATACTTGAGCTCATGTTGCTAGACCTTAAGAGAACACGGTGCTCATGACAGACATCCTTTACTAGTGAAGCAAAACTGTTGCTTGTTTCCAAGAATATACAGAAAATGTTTTTTGGTCTAAGGTTAAAGGTTTAAAGGCAAATATTTCTACAACATATAATTAGACTGATGTTAATCTTTGCTCTAAGGTCAGTTTTCAGAGTTTGTTAGCATAACTTGAACTTGTATTAACTTTTTAGCATTCCCTTGCTGAGAATAAAGCAACATTAATTTGACTGTTTTATTTGGCATTGCTTTGAACTGATACTTACATTCTGGCCTCAGCTATTATTTAATGTCATTCTAAATTGCTAAAGTGCATGCCGTTGCAGCCAATAGAACCTCAAAGATGTTACCTCCACTCAGAGAAAAATATACTTCCATTTAAATGAATTGAAAATGACATTTGCATCTTGTCTCTTTCTTTTTTTTTTTTTTTTTGGTTTTTTTGGGCATCACTGCCTCTGGTGGTCGTGGGCGCTACCCAGCTGCCGTTGGATTTGAACCGCCACGCCCGCGGGCTGCAGTTCCGCACTCAACCACTTAGGCCACCAGGGCTCAGCCTTTTTTTTTTTTTTTGGTTCTTGTCTCTTTCAACATCAGGTAATATTAACTTCACATCTTTCTCTCCAAATCTTAGAAAAGTTTCTCATATATTTTTAATTAAATTTTCGTTGGTCTTTAATGATTTGTAAAAATGACTGTTGTTTGCGAGAGACAAATCTTATTCATTGAAGTTGTACATAGCCTACTTTAATATATTGTTGTCAATTTATACATAACTTTTCTATAATTGTTATTGTACCAGATAGTTGAATGTGCATAGCATACTTTATTTTAGCCAGTCTTTCCTTAGCTTGTACCTTTTCTACATTTATCTCATTTTCAGGAACGATATCAGAGTATTTTCAACCCTTTGACTATATTTTCTTCTGTTCTACCTTCTGTGATGCTCTGAAAGAGATGGAAACTTACCAAAATAGGCATTTAAGCCAAGACCATATAGTCAAATGCCCTGTTTTAGGTATGTTTTTCCCTTGCTAGTATTAATGCATGAATGTGATTCAATCCAGAGATCTTTATACATAATATTTATTTATTCTTAACTCTGATTTCCCAAAAGGCTTACCCCTTTGAATGTTACAGTGTTGATCCATTTTTCAACATATTCTGGTTTGTGTCTCCTTTAAATTGCTGCTGATCTGAATGTGCTCCTTGATTCTTTCACACATTTGTGATTTTATGTTCTGTAGTTTGTTTTTTCTAAATTGGATATTTGTTCTTGCATGCCTCTTCTCATGTTCTTTAATATATCCAGGTCCATTTTTTCATTACTAGGCTCAAAGGGCTCCATAATGTGGCCATTAGACCAGTTCTTGTTGTTTCAGTTTGGACTGCCTGGAGCTTTCCTGGCATTCATCACATCCTACAGCATATCTGTATACTTTCTTTGCTTAATTTTTCTGTGTTCAGTGTATCATTTCACCCAGGGACACATAGCTTTCCATCTATATCCCCTTTAGTATGTAATGTAGATTTTACTTCCTGATGAAGATGACCATATAGTAGCTAAAAAGACAAGTGCCAGAATCAGAGTGCCATTGTTTTATTCAACCGTCTTTAAGAAGCAGAACCAATTATATATGTATAGATAGATACATACATACATAAGAGATGGATAGATAATAGATGGAGATAGAAGATAGATAGATAGATAGATAGATAGATAGATAGATAGATAGATAGACCTGATGAGGCTGCTGGAAAAATATTTGACTGCTAATCCCTAGATTGTGGTTCCAACCCACCCATTTTCTCTATGAGAGAAAGATGAGACTATTGTGCACACGCTCACAATTGTTATGTCTGAGTCTATTGTTTCAGCCATCTGTTAATCCATCTTATAAAGGATCTTAATTTACTTTCCTGGTCCTCTACTTTACCAAGCATGGTGTCCTATTCCAGAAAGTGGTTTCTCTTGTTAACATACCCAAAGTCTTACCTTTGCTTGCTTCTAAAGAACATTTTGACTGTACTTCTTCCAAGGGCTATCTCTTTGTTCTTCTTGCAGTCTGAGATACTTTCAATGTTCTTCACCAACACCATGATTCTAGTTCATGGATTCTTATGTCTTTTATCCACTGTTCAACTTTCACATACATAGGAGGCAATGAAAAGTGGAAGGAAACTGGATGGTGGGTTTATTGTCCACAGAGATAGAATCAGGCACTTTCCAACCCAGACATACTGCTGGAGTGGGATGCTTCTACTGGCAAAGCTGAAATAACTTTGTAACAAGTCAATTCACCATGACCCTACTGGTCAGAACCATGTTTCTGTACTTTTTTCCAAGTGAATATGAATATTTTATGTAATGAAGCATGGGTTTATTAACATATAAGAAAAGTATGTTGAGAATCTTGTCCTGTGAACATTGAATTGCCCACTAGTTATTCTACTCAAGTGGCTATGGTTAATTCATTTATTCATCTCTGTGTCAGGCACCACTCTAGGCACAGAGACTATGAATAGTGAATAGTGTGTGAGAACTTCCGCATATTCTCATCTCCTTAACTTTAATGAATCACTAATGAGTTTTGCATTTGTGGTCCATCGATATACTTGGGAGCATTACAATTATACATTACAAATATACATTTGTATAATTGCACTACAATTATACATTACAAATAAACATTACAATTCAATGCAAGAGTAAATGCATAATCCTGCAAGAATAGAAAACGAGATAGGTCTGAGAAAGTTTAATGGAGTTTCATTTTCAAAATTAAAATATGACATACAAGAAATGTTTTAGGAACCACACAGTATTTTGAACAAGTAAAATTGGTTTGTGATTATAAAGAGCTGCTGTTGGATTTGAACCGTCAATCCTGTGGGCCACAGTCCCGCACATAACCACTGTGCCACTGGGGCTCAGCATTGTAGTTCCATTTTAAGCATAGCAGATTCAAATGGAATATTGCCAACGGGTAAAAATTAGTAAAGATAATGCTTGTTGGATAGTAGGGAATGGTACTTACCATCATAAAGATACTACTAGATGTGTAGATATATAGTGGTAGCTACAGGGAGGACTTTACCTTTCTCCCCTGATGTATTCTTCTATTGGTTGCCTTAAATTCATATAGGAATCTGACATGAATAAGCAATCACTCTTGACAAGAGGCAAATAATGCTTATTTAGGTTGAGTTGATTTAAGTTCATATAAACTCCTAGCTCTCAAACTTTGTCAGTTGTTTGGAATCAAATAAAATACTACCGGAAAACTGCCTACAGCAAACATGGCATGCAAGTAAGTCATTTAAACACTTGCAGTGATTTCCGCATCCTCAATACTTCCTCTGAGACCTCTGCGTAAGGTATTTAGAGTTAGTCCCAGACCAGGAAACATCGAACCTACATTAGGCCTAACACAACCAGTCAAGCTTTCTCTGTATTTGTATATATTTTCTGGAAAAAGTGAATAATGGGATGGGGAAAGCACTGAAATTTTATCAAACAATAAATTAACGACAATATGCCATCAGCAAAAAGCAAACCTCCAGGATATCTGCTTCCTAACAAGGGGATCATTGATTGTTCTTTCCCTCTGGGACTTGTTAATGACAACTACTTCCTATTCTATTCCTATTTGTTATCACACTTAGCAAAATATGCTGGCTCCTGTAGGTGCAAACACATATTGTTGATCAATTGATAACTAAGGAAAAGAGGATTAACAACACAAAGCAGAAGAGTTTTGCTATTGATTGTGAGTATTAAATGACGTGAGGTTGAGACATTATGTATGAAACAAATAAAAAAAAGATGTTGACTCTTCATTGCTTATTTTCAGGACAAGATTTTCAAAACATTTTTTTAAGATAAATAAACTCTTGCTTCACTGTGCAAAATATCCATATTCAGTTGGGGTAAAATATAAAACAATGGATAAATAAATGGCACAGTGATTTCACTTTATAAGGAGCCTGGGTGACAAAGTGGTTCAATGTTGGCTGATAACAAGAGGTTGGTGGTTCACATTCACAATCTGTAAGGTGGAAAAAGATGGAATAGTTTGCCTCTCTATAGATTTGCAGTCTTGGAAATACTATGGTGAAATTGTTCTCTATCCAATAGGGTCACTGTGAGTGGACCTGAATGCAGTGGTTCTGATTATCTATTTATACTAGTGTTACACACCGCCATGGGACAGCTATTTTTCAGGTCAATAGATTTATAAGATATTTCAATTTATAATCTATGAACTTTCTAGCTAACCTGTTCTGGTTTTTAAATGTATAAATTTATATAAGCCTTGTATTTGCTTTAAAAGCACATAGCTATTCCATATAAAAATTATAGATGCTAAACTTTTAGGGGTATATCATTAAAATTTTCACCTGAAGCATGGACAGAATGCTCCTTGAGGAAAGGATGCCAAGTCTTGCTTTTACCTACTTTGGAAATTAAGATGAGGAGAGAAGAGTCTCTGGAGAAGGACACTGTGCTTGGGAGAGGGGCAGAAAAAAGAGGAAGACCCTGAACAAGATGGATGAACACCGTGATTGCCACCATGGGTTCAGCTACAGGAACAATTGTGAGCATGGCACGGGACTGTGCAGAGTTTTATTCTGATGTGCACAGGGTCACTGTGGGACAAAAGCAATTCAATGGCGACTAACAATAACAACACCTGTTTGAAATGAGACTCTTCATGAACCCTTTTCTATCTTTTGGCATTTTATTTCATTACAGTGTGCACTGTACCTATAAGTGACGAAAACAATGCCCACTTCCGTGCCACCATTATAATGTCTCCATCCATCCATGAAGTCACCGTGTCAATCCACCTCATGAAGGATACTCTTCTATTTCACGGACTCTCTAGCAAGCCTGAGGTCCTTCTCCAGGGGCTGGACTCTCCTAATACCATCTTTGCTACTACTGAGCTCTCTGCTGGGTTTCTTCCAAAACAGATATGTCTGTTCTTGGGCAGTCCATGAATTACTCAGTATTCTTTGCTCTGGACATATTTCAGATTCATCAGATTTTCTCCATTGTTCTTAAGTGCCGTCTAGTCAGTTTTGACCCAGAGCAATTCTGTGTCTGAGACCACCGGGGCAGCCCTGGTGTCTGTCCGTCTCATTGAGGACCTTCCTTACTTCAATGCCCCTCCCTTTACCCAGTAAGATGGCCTTCTGTAGGGACTGGCCTCTCCTGACAACATGTCCAAAGTATGTAAGTTGAAGTCTTGCCATCCATGCCTATAAGGAGCACTCTGGTCTTACTTTCTCCAGGACACATGGGTTTGTTCTTTGAGTAGTCTATAGTATTTTCCAAATTCTCTGCCAACACCATAATTAAAATGCATCGATTCTTTGGTATTCTTTATTCACTCTCCAACTTTCATATATATTTGAGGCAGTGGGAAGCACCATGGTTAAGGAACACTCTAGTCCTCAAAGTGATATTTTTGCTCTATAATACTTTAAAGTTTTGAGGGTTTTTTTGGGGAAGGAGGTTGGCAAGAGATTTCCCCCATGAATTAATTCACGATGGGTTTGGTTTCAGGTGCAAGTAAAATGTAATGCTTGACATCACTGGGCTCTCATATCGGTGCCTCTCGGTGCCTTAACTTTATCATATCGGTGCCTATTGGTCCAGTTGGGAGTATTTTCCATCATTATATGAAAGGGAAGTCCATACTGAAGACTACTTTTGGGTCTTCACCCATAGGGAGTTCAATTTCTCATTGCTTTGAACAAGCAAGGATGTATCATACGTATATTGCATGTTGTTAATCACTCAATACAAATTATGTTCCATATGTTCTCTGAAAACACACGAGATATTTTTGTTTGCATTTGGCAAAGGAGAATATTGAAGCTTCTGAAGTTAAGTAGTGTGATTCCTAACTAGTAAGAGCGTGAGCTAGGATTGGCATGAAAGTCACCTGATGGCCTGCCCGGTGTACGTGACTGCATGGCCTTGACATTTTATATACATCTTCTTCTGAAATGAATTTTCAATTCCTTTATTATTTAAAGAGTTTTCATTAGGTAAACATAAACTATAAAGGTCTCCTAGATCATGTTTAGAAGATAGGAGAAAAGGATAAGTAAAAGCATCCAGTTATATCTTACCTCCCAGCAATGACAGGTGAACGTTTAATTCCATTATCCCTTATATTGTGTAGCACCTTTGTACATGGATTAGAAAATAAGGTCACGATTCACATACCAATTTATAATCTGCTTACATTAAGTCACACATACTATACCCTTGTTTGCATACAATTACTAATTTTATGGAACCATTTATATACTCTGTACCTATTTTGTCTTCAGTGTGATTGAATGATGTTATATAAACCAAGGACTCTTCCATACCCTCCCATGAGGAATTAATCAATGAAAATGGTCTCCACTGCACAAAATTGACCTGGAATAGCAGAAAACCTTGGATTACTCCAGGAGCCTCTAGAATAAATACATCGTGCTCATTTATAGCCACCCTAGAGGACAGGATAGAACTGTCCTTGTGGGCTTCCAAGAATGTAACTCTCTATAGGTATAGAGAGCTCTGCTAGTCTCCTGCTGAGAGGTTGCTGATTTCCAACTGCTGACCTTAAGGTGAGTAGCCCAGCACGTACCGGTAACCACTACATTGCCAACGCTCCTAATGCCAATAGGTAGATGTGATGGAGATGAAAAGGTTCAGACAACAAAGGAAGGATGGCTTAATGAAGCCCATTCCCCATTTACATGTGAATAAGAGCAGATATGTTTGTCTGGAAATCATATATTTTACAGATGGTTTACATGCTTGTTTCAAAGGAAGTGTCCCTGTTCTTTATTTTAAATCATTATTCTTTACCTTTTCTGACTGATTTCACACTTTACATAAGACTCTATTCTTCCATCCACTAGTGTTGAAGCAATATACTCTGCTGTACTATTAAATACAACATATGTAGCTAATTTAAATGAAATATAACAAAGCATTTCATCTTTATTATTGAAATCATCATGTCTTACTTTATACCCTCTTTAATTACATTAGTGTTATTTGTATGTGTGTATACATATACATATATATACACACAATTTTATTGGAGGCTCTTACAATGCTTGTAACAATCCACACATCAATTATATCAAGCAGATTTGTACATATGTTGCCATCATCATTTCCAAAACATTTTCTTTCTACTAGAGCCCTGGATATTGACTCCCCTTCTCCCCTTCTCTCCCCACCCTTGTGAACCCTGCTCTCATTTTTGGTCCTGAGGGGTTTATCTGTCCTGGATTCCATGTGTTTGGACATCTTATCTGTACCTGTATACATGGTCTGGTCTAGCTGTATTTGTAAGGTAAAACTGAGCTCATGATAGTGGTTAGTGGGTTGCGGGCGGAGGGGCAGCTATTAAATAACTGTGTATTCATTGATGCTATACTGCACCCTGGATGACTGGTTCTTCTTCATAACCCTTCTCTGCTGGGATGTCCAATTGTCTATAGATGGACTTTGGATCTTCACTCCAACCTCCTCATTCACATGAAAATGATTATTTGCTTTGGTTCTTTGATGCCTGATCCACCTGACACCTCATGATCACACAGTCTAGTGTGCTTTTTCCATGTGATCTTTGTTGCTTCCCTGCTAGATGACTGCTTGTTTAACTTCAAGTCTTTAAGACCCCAGACTCTGTATCTTTTGATCACTGAGCACCATCAGCTTTCTTTGCCACTGTTACGTATGCGTCCATTTTACCTTTAGAGATTGTGTTGGTTGATGAGCATCACAGTATGCCAGATTATTAGAATGAAGTGTTCTTGTATGACGGAGGACTTGATTAAAGGCCCAATGTCCATATGATACCTTGATACTTAACACACACACACATATATACATAGAACTATATCCCTATTGTTAAATATCAATATATTTACATATATGTGCTTATAGATATACCTCTATACATGTTTTTATCTCCTAGTCCTTTCCTCTACTTCCTTTTACTTTCCTCCTGCCCCACTCTCCAGTTTGACATTCACCGGGCTGTCAGTAATTCCTCTTGGCTACGTTGCACTTGGTCACATGCTACTTGGCCTTCTACACCCTCCTCCGCATCAGTTTTGGATCTTTTGTTGTTCTCTTGTCCCTGGGATTGTTGGCTCTCCATCCGTTTCCCCCACATCCCCTTCCTCTCTGGCCCCCCAGACCCTTCAGTCCCATTGTTTGCTCCTCAGGATTATTTATCTTGCCCAGTTCATATTGATAGACAAGATCAAAAGGAAGGCTGAGGAGTCAATTGCCAGTGTAACTACAATCTGTCTTTTTCTTCTGATTTTTATATATTTCAAACTTCTCCTGATAATTAACTATCCTGACACCATCTACATTTATTTATATTTACCCACCTACGTGCCATTTTCCATTATCTTAGTCCATCTATCAGATGTACT
Source organism: Nesogale talazaci (assembly GCA_004026705.1). Classification (NCBI taxonomy): domain Eukaryota; kingdom Metazoa; phylum Chordata; class Mammalia; order Afrosoricida; family Tenrecidae; genus Nesogale; species Nesogale talazaci. The sequence goes on along the minus strand of PVJH01001547.1, from coordinate 1,916 downwards.
TATCAAATGTATCTTAGTACATTTATCAGAGTTTGTGATGGGACCATTTTTCTTTTGCAGGAGCTATGTTCTTTACAGCAGGTAGTGAGTACATGCAAATCATAAATTCAGGGCTTTGTTGCCCCCCAAATGCCCCTCTTTTGTCTTTAATTTGAAATGTGTTTATTGCAGAATTCTAGCTTGGTGGTAATTTTTTTCTTAGCACCGTAAAAATATCATTCCAGGCTGAGCTCCGGTGGCATAGTGGTTGTGTGCGGGACTGCGGGTTAGAGGTTCAAATCCAGCAGCAAGGCTGGGCCTCTTACTCCCACCACCAGAGGGCAGTGATGCCAAAAAATATCATTCCACTCTCCTCTGCTTTCCATTAGACTATTGGGAGGTCAATTTTCAGTCTAACTATGATAACTTAAAATTATTTTGTTCACTTTCCTTAGATGCTTTTAAGATCTTTTTTTTTTGAGTTTTATGATTCTTCAGATTAATTTTCACATGTGTAGACACATATTGTTTATAGTTTTTCTTACTTGATATTTGTTGATCCTTTAAATGTACATTAATAACATTTCATTTCAGGTAATTCAGAGATTGGCAAACTGACTGGAGAGCTATCTGCAACTTTTTCCCACTGCACATGTGACTGAAGTAAAATTGAAAAAAATTAAAGGATAATGTACAGGTAATGATGATTTCATTTATTTATAAAACTGTGTTTGGGCTGGGCCCTGGTGGCATAGTGGTTGTGTGCAGAACTGCAGCCCACTGGGTTGGCGGTTCAAATGCAGCAGCAGTTCTCCAGGAGCAAGGCTGGGCCTCCTACTCCCACCAGGGGGCAGTGATGCAAAAAAAGACCCCACAAAGCATAAAAGAAAACACTGTATTTATGACTCTTTAATCATATTTGATTTCTTTTGAGACACAATATTGGCTCTTCCATCTCAAAAGTTTGCCAACCCCACCTAAGATAGATTATTGATCATTGTAGTATTAGAAGTTGTTAATTTTAGATTCAAATCATATCTTAATTTTGTCTTACTTTTCTTCTTTATATCACGACTTTTAACCTGTGTCTTCAATCATATACTCTTGCTGTACATTTGTTTTGCTCAATCTTATTTTCCTTAGTTTTTCCGCCACAGGCTTTCTCTGTGCTCTCTTTCTGTTCTAGCTCACAATTAAGTACTGTTCGTGTTTGCTGTAGCTGACATGATTCCCTGTAACTGTAGCATTTTCTTAATTATAGCCATGGAATTTTACTTTTCTTGAAATTGTCTTATGTCTACTTACCAATGTGCTACATCCTTAAGAAAATCACATGCTGTGTCAAGACTGAACTAACTCCTCCAGATACAGAAGAATCTCACTTCATAACAGACTATAGCTCATTGCTTCTACTCTCCATCCTTCACTATCCTCCACTGACAACAACGATCCTTCCCAGAAGATACCACTGTCTACTGCGTTCACCCACGCTCCCCAACATCATGAAATTAAATTTTAATCTGAAATTTCCTTTATTTGAGTATATGCCAGTTTCACCTTTCTATAGAATATGCTATTCATAAGGTTTTCACAGGCTAATTCGTGAGAAATAGGTAACATAGTTCTCCTTTAGTCTTTTTATCCTTCCTTATAATTTATTCTTAATATGGAAGTGAGACTTCAACCTGTTCATCTTGAGTGACCCGGTTGGTGTTTAAAATAAAAGTGACAGTATTGGGTTGACATGAGACACTCATATAAGAAAGAGCTTTATATCAAGGAGTAATTATTTATCAAGAAAGATAGTGTCCCGAGGGAGGGAAAGATGGCCGCCAGATAGGAAGCCCACGCCCGGAGCTCCTGGAGATCGGTGAGTGGGGGTGACAAGGGGAAGGGTAGGGCTCTCAAATTGGGTTTTGTGACTCCAGGAAAGCTCA